>JABCKH010000397.1:0-16823 GCA_018851285.1 Lyophyllum semitale | reverse complement strand
CGGCGACTTTAGCTCGCCGCCAGTCTCTCTGTCGTTCTCAACAGCCGCAGCAGGACCCACGACGCGTTCACTCTACACCCGCGCACACACCCTCCTCAAACCACTCGCCCTAACCCTCGGCTCCACTCCACCGCACCTCGCTCTCTCCGCCCTCTCGACCTTTCTCTCCTCCCGTCCCTCGGCTCCCACAGACGACGTCATCCCGCTCCCCACGCGTGCCAAAACCCTGCACCTCCTCGCGCTCTTCCTCTCTCCCTGCGTCCAGCCCCTCCGCTCCTGGCCCTCGCTCGCCACCGCCCTCCGCAGTGCCACGGACCGTTTCGACTCTGCCCTCCTGACCGCATTCGACGCGGCCGACTCCCGGTCCGACGAGTCAGCCATGCGTCTCGCCGCAGCCGCCTCCTGGGAAATCTCCTCGTCCGGGGAATGGGAGATGGGAAAGGTGTGGGCGGAGAAGAGGGAGATCTTCTATGTGTGGCAGGGGAGGTGGGATCCGGGGGATAATTTCACAGAGGGCGGGGAGCTGGATTTCGAGGCGATGGATGGGTTTATGGGGAGCGTGTTGGAGGCGGTGAGGGAGCATGGGGCACGGGCGGTGAGGGTGTTTCCGCCGAGGGCAGAGGTGTTGGTGGGGTTTGCGGAGAGGGTAGCGGGGGAGGTGGTATGTGTTTTATTTCCGTTGGTTTCTTGTGATTGACGAGATTGATAGGTTGGAGAATATATTACGGCGGTGTTGACGAGGGCAAGGGCTGCACCATCGGGGGCGGTGTTTTTGCAGGCGACGGCAGCTTCGTTCAAGGAGGCCTGGAGGATGGTCGACTCTGTTTTGGGCTCAGCGGAAGAGGGAGAGGCACCGGAGGAGGTTATTACTCGGACGAGGGCCGAGGATGTCGTGTAAGTGCTCGTTATATGCGTGTTTATTTTATTTTATTCTCGTAGATACCAGATGTTCGAGCCGAACATGGACGAATACCTCGACGAGGAAGTCGAGTCCGTCAAACTCGCTTTCGAAGCCATATGTAAAGACTGGGACCGGCAGGTCCGTTTCCTTTCCTTCCCCTCCCTTCCTCTTACTAACACCCACCCACAGCTCGAATCCTATGCCCCGTTCACCACCACCGCACCAAACCCAAGTAGCGCCACACCAACAACAACGCCACACCCAACACCAACGACGCAACCGCGCTTCCTCGCCTCCTCGAACCCCGCGCAAGTCAAACGCAACGTGCTCGCGTCGTTCACGTCGCTGCTGCTGCTCCCCGTCGCTGTCGTCCCGCGCGTCGGAGGGGCGCTGGTGAGTGGTGGGAATGCGGCGGTGCAGGGGATTGCGATGCTTAATCCTGCGAGGTGGGGTGGTGGGGGCAGGGAGAGGTGGGGTGGCGGGGTGAGTAAAGGTGGGTGGGGTGTTGGTGGGGGCGAGAAGGGGGAAAGTACGGTGTTTGAGGTTGGGGAGGAAGAGGAGGACAACGAGAAGACGGGGGACGACCCGTGGACTGCGAGGGACGCGGGTGGTATGCTCGTTTCTCTTCCCGGTCGTCGTGCGTTCGTTCATTAATAGGTACATTACAGCCTCACACTCGACCTCTGGCTCTTCCTCCTCGACCACGCGGACATCCACGCCCGCATCATCACACTCAGGTACAGGTGCAGCAGCGGAACCGAAACTCGAGCTTGAGCTCCTACTCTCGCTAGACGTGGCGCTGGCGCTGATCCACGCAGACCGGGAGGCGCTGAAGCGGGTGGAGACGTTCGCGGGGTACCCGGGGCACTACGGGCACCGGGTGCGGGACACGGTGGAGGAGCTGTTTGTGCTCATGTTGGGGGTGCTTGGGGAGGGCCATTTGCGGGGAGGGTTCAGGAGGTGCGTGCGTCGTGGGGTTGTTCCCTTTTTGTGGGGTTCCTTTCGGGGCTGATGGTTTGTGTGGTGTAGGGCGACGGAGCAGATGCGGGCGTATGACCCTGCGGCGCATGCGGGGACGGCGGGGGTGGCGCCGCTGTTGCAATTCTTCGAGCTGGTGCACATTGGGGATACCATACAGTCCATGGTGCAGGTGTATTTCGATAAAGAGCTTGTGCGTCTTCCTTTCTTCATTGTATTATTAATATACTAATGAATGATGACAACTTTCCTCTTTGCTGTAATTTGATGTATGATGGCGGCAGGCACACCACATCGACCGGACGGACTTTTTGAACGCGGTGGTGAGGGAGAAGAAGCGCTTTGAGAATGGGTTGGATGATTGTGTGGCGGGGGGGTTGAATGCGGGGACGGAGGTGTTGATGAACCAGGCGTGTGGTTTCTTCCCCTTCCTTCCGTGTCCCCGAGCTGAATTATCGTCGTGTAACAGGTGGAGCACATCATACTAACACTGACAGGCCCGCGGGAGTACTACCCCGAAGACGGGCCTTTAGACCTGGGCCCGACGCGTGGCTGTGCGGAGGCGATCCAGTGCTTGGAAATGCATTGTCGGTTGTTGAGGGGGAGCACGAGTAAGGAGGTGCTGGAGGTGTTTTATCAGGAGGTTGGGATTAGGCTTATTGCGTGCGTCCCCACCCTTAGCTATTTTGAGGACGGAAGGGGGGGAGGACTGACTGTGGAAATAGGATTCTGCAGAAACATATCAAGCGACAGATCATCTCGCTGAATGGGGGGTTTAGGGTTATTGCGGATTTGAATGCGTATTATGCCTTTATTGCGTCGCTCAAGGTGCGTTTTATTAATATTAATATTTGTATATGTTCTTATCATTAACCGATTATAGGTCCCGTCGATCGTGGCGGACTTTGCACACCTGAAGATGCTGGGGCATGTGTATGTCGTCGAGGACGCTATCGATTTGGCACAGATCGTGAGGGATGTGACGAGGTATGGTGGGGCATATCGGCCTGAGGTGCGTGCTTCCTTTGCCCTCTGTTGTGTGCGGTTGCTGATTCCGGGGATGTGTGGCGCAGGACATCTACGAGTTCATCCAGCGGCGCTCGGACTGGAAGAAAATTGAGAAGACAGTAGATAAGACGATGTATAATTTGAGTTTTAAAGAGGATTGTGTTGTGTGTTGACATTTCTTTCTCGGTCTATCCGTGAGGAAGTGGTGTTCCTTGCTGTGTGTGGGTTCACTCTGCTGGTTGTTTCGCAACCGAGTCGCGACGGTATTACCTTTTTGTAGGCTAAATGCTTCTGTTAGCGTTCCTGTCGCCCGCACCACAGCAAATTTCTTGTCCTTGGACAACTGGAGTTCGATTTTGTCAATTTTATAAACCTCCGAAGCACAAAGTCTTTTTGTCATCAGTCGTTCAGTAATCTAATGTTTACTTTAACCTTGGAAATCGCTGTTTTTTCCGATGTATGTATTCTATCACATCAAAGCGGCGGACTGGCTAGCGATCCGGTATGGTGTAACGGCTAACATTGCCGCCTTTCATGCGCACCCAAGTGATGAGTCCGCGGCAGCTCGGGGTTAGATTCCCCGTACCGGAATCGCGGGCTATAATCATTTTTTCTCCTGAGGCCGGTTCTTACATTTATATGATACACTCTGAGTAGACTGGTCCTTCCTCACCTGATTTGGAGATCCAAGTGGGCCGTTGTGCAATTGAGGCAACATTACCTTTCCTTCAATCATGTGGGCTGTACATCATCAAAACCTCAACCAACACAGGACAGGTCATGCTAGTTTCGACGTCACAAATAGTAAGCTGATTCTTCAGACTTCTTCACTCAGGCAACAACTGGTGTGGCTTTCTTTCATTTTGTCCCCGGACTGATATGTAATATGTGATATGCACTGCTGTTTGACGACTATTATTTCTGAGTTGAATAGTAGTTGTATAGTAAACGACGCGAGATGATAGAGGCTACTTTGTCGGGCGACCCCGCCGCATCCAAATCGGGCGCGCGCCTGTTTGGTCATGCTTGGACGCGGAGTCCGTTTCCGTCGATCGTTGGTTGATCACGCTCTTTGCCTAGGTGGCAACCGCTCAGGCCATTCCCAACGCAATCATCGTATTTCGTCACAAGGCGGTCGTGATGCAAGCCTCAGACATGTTTTGAGTCTTGAATTCTGGCAGTGACCGCTATACAATTTCTTGTAACTCTGCACGGCATTGTCTGCTTTCCTCCCCACCATCGTACAGTTTTCACGGGGAAGTTCTGCTACAATCAAGCTACAATAGACCACCTGGATCTCCCCAAGCCCTGGCATCAAAATATCCCTACTACCGCCAGGAAGAACGGTACTGTGCCCTCGCAGAATTCGCACTCGATGATTTGTCTCTAGTGACCTTTAAGCATGAGCAAAATACTACAACGTGCCCTGGTAGAAACAGGCCCTATCGCCGGTATCGCGGATTTACCCAATGATCTTATTCTTCAACTTCTTGGTCTCCATCTTCAAGAGCATCACGGAGATGCGAAGGAATCCCTCAACGTCGAAGGGTATTCCCAGTGCAGAATATGACAATCCAGTACGACTCTAGCTCCCGTTTTCCTAGCTCTAGAACTCAAACTGTCATGTCTAGCGCTCTCTATATAGGAACTAGGAAGTGTGTTCATTATTGTGTGTGGCCATCGACATTTTCTTTTTTGTTGCAAGTTCTTCTTTAAGCTTTTTTAGCGACAGTTGCCTTGCCGCTGGGTGCTGCCAGGACTTCTTGTCTGATCGAAATACTCATACTTGTGGGTCGGGTCTTCGCAGCTCGAGATTGCGGCCGCGGCGCAGGTATAGGCTGTCGAGGATGTGAGGACTCCCGCCGCTGCCGGGGTGAGTACAGATCGTGGTACCTGTCTTGCGAACCTGGCGATGCTGGGGCATGTGTATGTCGTCGAGGACGCTATCGATCTGGCGCAGATCGTGAAGGATGTGACTGAGGTATGGCGGGGCGTATCGGCCTGAGATGTGTTCTCTCTTTCTTTTTGTGTCATCTGTATTGTGGTGCGGTTGCTGACTCGGGGGTCGGACAAGGGTCGGATGCGTGTGGTATACAGGACACCTATTAGTTCATCCAGCGGCGCCCGGACTGCAGGAAAATTGAGAGGCCGGTAGATAAGACGATGTATAATTTGAGTTTCAAGGAGGATTGTCTTGTGTGTTGACATTCTTTCCTTGGGTCCATCCGTGAGGAAGTCGCTTGGTGTTCGTTGTTGTGTGTGGGTTTCCTCCTCTTCTGTCCGCTGTTGCGCAACTGAGTCTGTCTTTCAATCACATTCGAAACACAAACACAGCAGACCGTTCAATATTGGTCCAATAATCCGGTATGGTGTAACGGCTAACATTGCCGCCTTTCATTATCTGTTGAATTGAAAGACACTTACGCGGCAGCTCGGGGTTCGATTCCCCGTACCGGAACTGTACAAACCAACATTGAAATTTTAACTTCCATCCTCCAGCAGCAATAACCAGACCTTTCGACTGGTCTTTCCTGCCCTGTTGTTGAGTCGCGGATCGCGAAACAGAAACAGAAACAGCCGCTTTTTGAATTCCTGGACTGGATAGTGTACTCGCGCCAGAGCAGGTTTCGCCGTTCACTGGGATTTCTCTTTTTCTTTTTTTGTGCACGTTTGGAAGCTGTTGCATTGCCGCTAGGCGCTTCAGGTGCAGCGAGGACTCTTAAAATACTCGTCGTGCTCGTGGATGAACAGTTGCTTGTGGATCGGGTTTTCGCAGCTCGAGATACCCGCTGCGGGGAGGTATAGGTCTTCGAGAACGTGGAGAGGTGAGTATAGATCGTGGTACTTTTCTTTCATTTCTCTTCAAACTTATTTTTAGACTGCTATCTAGGATATCCACGAGTCCATTCAACGGTGTTTTCACTCATTGAGCCCCATCAGATGACATGCAAGAACTAGAAAAAGTGTCGCATTCGAGGGTCGAGAGGAGCTCAAGACAAAAATAACGATAAAACAAATAGTAACTAGAAGGTAAGGAGTTGTTGCATACATTCGCGTCTTCTCTAACTCGAGACCTACCGCGTCTATTTTCCCACACCCAGTGGCAACCTGGTGCCGGGACCGACTTGCCTTGTCTGCTGGGCATGGCGCTAGCACCGCTCGTGAAGTGCCACTTGGACCATTTCTCATGTTGCCTTTCAGGCCCGTTCAACCCAATCGTCGAAATCTCCATTTCTCGCATTGGGACGTATTACTCTCCCTGTCTTCCTGAAATTCGAATTGGGTGTGGTGGTGGGGGCGCGTAGGGTGCGAGCTGCCGGAGATTTGTGAGAAGTGAGGGGAGGGGAAGAGAACCTCACGGTAATAGCCTCGAAGGTGTGGTCGGCGGCGTCGAAGCGGTCTGTGGCGCTGCGGGGGGCGGTGGAGAGGGCGGGCAAGGTGCGGAGGAGCTGGATGGAGGGCGAGAGGAACAGCGCTAGGATGTGAAGGGGTTTTGTGCGTGAGGGAGATGTCGTCTGTAGGTGCGGCGGGGCGCAAAGAGAGAAAGGTAGAGAGGGCGGAGGGGCGATGTGTGGTCGAGTCGAGTCGAGGGTGAGTACGAGAGGCATGAGGAGCGTGTGTGTGGGTGGTGAATTCTGCTGCGGTTGCTGAGAATGAGAGGGATACTCAGCTCCTTCCACCTCCTCTCCCAAAACCTCTCATCCTTCACCAGACAATTTATCGGGACGAGCAAGCGTATGCCGGGACATCGGCGATCGGGAGGAACGAGAGGACGAGCTAGTGGATAGGGCAGGCGATGAGCGGAGTTGGTGTGACTTTGGTGCGAGCAGGAACTGGGCCGTGACTCTGGCAGAGGATGCTAGATGACGCGTAAAGCCGCACTTGGCTTGAGCGTAGCGAACTTTGCCATGCGTTGAGGGTGGAGTCGGCGTGGTCCCTGAATTTCTGGCGGGCCGCGGTCACTCCGGGCCGTGCGGCACGCGACTTGATCAGCCGTAGTAATCATAACCTCATAACTTGTGTTCAAGGCATTCTCTACCAATCTACGTGCCCAACATCCCGTCAGAACAATTTCACGACCTCGCCAACGTCCAGATCTCCAACGTCGGCAGGTTTCGACATCATGTATCCGTCCCTTCTTCTCTTCTCTCCGCCATAATACCTTGTAACGCCTCTAGCTTCCACGCGCTCAACAATCTCAACTAAACCACAGCCTACTCTGTCCAATCGCCATTCAACGTTTCAACGTTCGACATTTAACGACTACCTTGGTCTACTCCGGGCTGAAACGACTCGGCATCCGAGTCGACGCGTCAATTTTGCTGAATGCTTCTGCCAGCGCTTAGCCGCAAACCGCTTTTTCCACTGCACGTCTATGGTTCATGAACGCACGAGCTTCGTTGCTCAAAGTCAACTTGTTGAAGAAACTCGCACCGCCATCCTCACGCTTGGCCAACTGTTAGATTGTCCTCCGTAGAACATACAAATCCCAAGTGGATAAGTCTTTTCGGCGTCATTGAGAAAACGAAACACAGCAGATCATTCAACAATCCGGTATGGTGTAACGGTCAACGCTGCCGCCGGTCATGCAGGTATACCTTGGGCGTAAAATACAATCGCGGCAGCTCAGGGTTCGATTCCCCGTACCGGAATCTTCGACATGTGCATGTTCGATTCCCCGTACCGGGATGTATTCCACCACTTTTTTTCCTCCAGATGCTGATGGCTGATGTCTTTGTTTGCTAACTAGTAATTGACCAGTCTGTCCGGGCCCTGTTTGGAGGACATTCTCCACGGGGCCGTTGCGCAATCAGGCGAAATCATCCTATCATTGGTTGATTCTGGGTAGCCATTCCTGCCGCTCGCACCAGACCAGGCTTCATCGTCCCTGGCCAGCAGGAGTTCGCGTCCCTCACGCAAGTCAATCTTACATGTTCTGCGTTGGCGCTCAGGGCTTTGGGTGCGGGACTTCTTGTGTCTGGCATCAGAATGCCGTTGATCGGAGTCGACATTCATTTGTGGGTTGGGTTGAGCCTTTCGCAGCTCGAGATTCCGGGACAGGTGTGGGTCGTCGATGACGCCAAGAGTCAGGTGTAGATGTGCTTTTTCTTTCTTTCTGTTTTTGTGATCGACAGTGCTACTATCTAGGATATCCACGAGTCGATCCAGCGGTGTTTTCACTGTATATGTCGTTAAGGACGCCAAGTGTCTAGCGCAGATCCGCCCGCCGCCGCGTGTGATTATCGGCCCAATGTGTCCTTCTTTCCTGTCTCTTCCCAATGTATTTCGGTTGTTAATAACACTGCTAGGATATACACTGGCACGAGTTCATCCGACTGGAAGATAAGGCGATGTGGGATGTGGGCTTCAGGCTGTTGAGATGGTGAGCCTTCCGTGTGTTGCGTGCTCACTTGCCGGCTTCGACGCGAATGGGCTGTTGGAACTTCTTATCAGAACACTTGTCTGCGAACCGAGCGCTAGCGCACATACATACGTCATTGCGGTATGGTGACGCGTATCGGCTTGAAGTGCTTCTCTTTCCTTTCAATCGTGCTGGCGCTAGGATATCTACGAGTTTGACCTTGAACTGGACGAAGATTGAAAAGACGTCAGATAAGGTGATGATGCTTCGAGGAAGAATTGGTGTTTGCGTGCCGCGTCTGTTGCGTGTTCGCTGCCGGTGGGAATTGGACTTATTTTGTCTGATCAGCACCACAGAACGAGCAGACGCCTGTCTACTCTTGTAATGTCGCTTATGTGGGAGAGGAACGACAGGACTGTAAGCAATCAAGGAAAGAAGTTGGGAGGAACACCAGGCTGCATGCAATCATGGGAAGACAGGGCTGCACACAATCGTTAAACGTACTTACTACTTCCATAATACTTCTGTGTTTATCGACGGCAATAGCACAATTCCTTGTGTCATATCGCTTATGGGGGAAGTCTAATAGAATCCTATGCTATATCTCCGTTTCTCTTGTCAGCAGGCCGCTGACTGTCGCATGTACGTTGATTCTTCTGCGTTTTCCCAAAGCTCGCCGAACCTTGGTCCTTTATCTCGTAATCTATCGCGTGGATTGCAGGTTATAAAGGCACGCCTTAGACGTCTAGCTCTCAACCCATCAACCTCCAGGCCTCTCTATCACCGCACCGCAATGGCTGAACTCCCACAAGGCATCTACGAGATTTACTACAACGGTACTTCCGGCCTTCAGCCGCTGGGGCTCGGTTCCATCAACGGCGCTACGCCTCAAATCGTGCAGTTGCGGCCAGGCAGCCTCGCTCCCCAGGTATGTGGGCTGAATATTGTACTTCCATGGGTGATTAACGCGCCCATTGGCTACGCAGTGGACGATCACAAAGACGACAACCAACATCTACACTTTTACCCTCCAGGGAGCGTTCCTCGCACCATCAGGCAGCTATATCTCACAATCTTCGACGCCGTTTGCTTGGAAGGTTATGGCATCCTCTGTGGCCGGAACATATGTGTTAGTCATCCAGCATTATCGCATCGCAGTTCCCGGCTGACTTCTCTGATTAGTATCCAAACCCCAGACACGACGAGCGGCTGGGCATATGTGCCCTGCGTCGATGTGATCAACAATTGCTTTACGTACCAAGCACAGATCTATATGGCGCAGAATTACACAGGCGTGCCGTGGATGTTCAGGCAGATCGCTTGACGGGGTTGGCTGTTGGCCGTTGGAAGGCTTGGGGTAAGATCTTTTATGAACTAGCAAGGGGCTCTCGGGCTATTGCTAGCTCCGATGTGCATATCGTATACTTGTCATCATAGGAAGAGGCGTTCTTGTTATTTGCTGATACTTACAGAAGAATTGAGTCGAGTACTGATTGGAGTGAATCTAATCAAAAAGGAAGAGACAGATTAGATTAGATGAGGAATGTAGGAGTCCCACGTTCGTCCCCCGATTTGGTAGCGTTCATCTGTCCGCTATAGAGAAACTCCTGATAGCTAGAAAACCTGCAATGTCAGGCTTCTCGCTGGTCATGAGCTAGGAAGGCTGGGGCGATAGCTAAGGTCGGGTTGCGGGGGTCGACTCGCGGCTGGAGCTGGAGTAGGTTGTTCCATGAGAACCTATTAGTATGATTCAGAAGCTGTACATAGCTGTAAGCAGATTGTGGAGTAGTTTTGTGGGAACGGGTTACATTAACGCCAGCCCCGCTTATTCTCCATGGGGTCATCGTCGGTAGACCTATACGTCCGCGGCATACCGGAGCATACCGGAGAAGTTGGGTATCGAGTGTTGCGTGGCTGAGGATGCAATCGCGGCAGCATGGGATGCGTTATGATTGAGAGGCGAGTAGCGGGGTGTCATTGTCATTCTCGTTTCTCGGTAAAGGTACGGAAAGTACCGTATTCATCCCTCACCATCTCACGTCCCTCTGAGTGGGGAAGGACGCAATATTATCGTCCTGGTGCTAGATGTAGTTGGAGAAGGACCTATGCGAGGCAGTGAACATAGTAGTAAATAAAAATAGAACACAGAAAAGACTTGGCAGATAATTTACCGGAGGTAGGCCGAGATAAACGTTGTAAGTCGAGGCGCCTCAGTCATATTAAGGAGCTGCAGATTTAGTATCTTTTTAAACTCGTGTGGGTGATTCGTCGCTAGCACTACATAGCGCGATGGAGGTTGGTTTAGAAGAGGACGCGTTTTGTTTTCGAATTCCGATCATCAAACTCAAACCATCACCACCATCCCTCCCTCTCCCGCCCTCCACGCTCTTAATGATCTATACAACGGTTTATCGATTGTCATACATGGTGGAAAAGCTGCTCCTACCTGATATCTATCCTGAAGAAGATGCCCGAACTCAGGACTCCTCTCACACGTTCTCAGTTACCAGGTGGACGTTCTTCTAGATCCCCCTTACGGCGGGCCGGCCGCGGTTTATATCCTCGTCAAATGGTCGAATCATGGATGCAATAAAGATCAAAAGTATGCCGTATGTCCCCGAGCAGTCCATGTGACAATTGTTCGATCGTTTTTCCACGCTGTCTTCTTCCTGGAGTTCTTCCATTGGATTCGAAGAAGTAACCCAACCTCAGCTTTGCGCGTCAGACGCTGTGCGTGGTGTGCGGTGGTAAGCATATCACCTGTACTCAACTTGCCGTTTACGACGCAGACGTCTCTGCCAACAGACTTTAATCAAGACCACAACGTCATACCATCATACATCAAACGCGCGTACCTGACCTTCGAGGAATGCAAATTGATTACAGCTGACTTTGGGTTATTTCGAACGGTGAGCAGCGTGATGCGCCGCCCACCTGACCCGTTCTTGACCTCATAAACCACCATCGGACGCTAAGGGGTGATTTTTCAAGTTCATTTCCTTCCCTACGACGAGGGCGGAAGCACCATTTCTCATAACACCCACGATACAACCAGGATCATCGACATTACAGGTCTGCCGACATTATGCGACTCAAACTCCACCTGAGTTTGAACTTTGTTCTGCCTCTTCTCATTCAAGCTAGATTCGCCAAGGGGCAGAGTGCATCGTACGTTATTTTACACCTCTTTCCCCCTCAAGCTAAGCCATCTGCAGCACGACCACGTCAAATGCCAGTCCCCAAACATCGTTCGCCCCAGGCGCGCCTCCAGCGCCAGCTATAGCGGACCCCGCAAGCTTCGTGCTCCCATTCATCGGAACGATAAAGGGCGGGCATGTTTTTCCTGGTGCGTTACCCCTATTTTTTTCGCATTGTATTCTAAACTTACCAGCTGAAACGTAGGGGCAACGCTCCCGCACGGAATGATCAAAGTAGGCATGGACACGGATTCCCCAGGAAACGTGCGTCTCCTTTTGCAGCTCAAGTCACACTACCCAATACCACGACTGATGCATTATATGTGTCCAGCACGCAGGGTACGATGGAGATGCACAGTATAATGTGACGGGCTTTTCTCAGCTGCACGATAGTGGGACTGGTGGGGTGAGTTCAGCGTCTCCTCCCTGTCCCGACTTTCCTTCGTGGAACACCCGTTCCCCGTCTCTATCACATAAATAAAGTCATACTGATATCTCTACGCACGGCTACAGTCCGTGCCCCTCTCCAACTTCAAAATCTTTCCATACGCACAATGCTCGTCGTTCGGGAAGTGCCCGACGCTGCTCGCTGGCCGCAAGATCCTGCGGAAAACATTACCTGACGGTCTGTTAATTCGTTCCTCATCTGGATCATGACTTGATACCTCATAGGCTCGCCGGACGACTTTGCGTCTCCCGGATACTTTTCGACTAATCTGGTACGCTCTCATCCCGCTTTATTGTTAAACATTGGAATATAAGTAACAACAATATCCATAGACAAACTCCATCCGTGTCGAGCTCACTGCTACACGGCGCACAGCCCTTCATCGCTACACTTTCCCCGCCGGCACGGCACACCCTCGCATTATGCTTGACCTCACGAATGACGGGCAGCGTAGCAGCACCAACCCTGTGATGACACTCGATCCTCAGACCGCGAAAGTCGAGGGCGGGGCGTCATTCTCTGCATCCTTCGGGCCAGGTCAGTCAAACATCAAAAAGGGAGTCCATATCGGCTGCTGATCTCGACTCTTGGACTTCTCAAGGACGTTATGAGGCGTTCACCTGTGTTACCTTCAAGGGAGAAGGGTACGATCTAGGCAAGCCGACGGAGTATGGCGTATGGTCAGCAAACTATCCTGTGCAGGGAACAACAAACATTCTGCAGATATACAGCGGTACGTTCTCCCCTTTCAGTCCCCTAGTCTGCATTCGGATGGGCGAACCTCACCGCCTTTTTTTTGCGTCTCTAGGCTGGGTTAGTGAAATGGGCGCTCTTTTCACGTTCCTGCCCGCACCTCGCGGCGAAACGTCGATCCTTGTGCGCGTGGGCGTGTCGTTCATATCGAGCAAGCAGGCATGTGCGAACGCCGAGCAGGAAATCCCGGACTTTGGGTTCGAGAGAGTGCACAGGGAGGCTAGAGCGCAGTGGAACGATGTTCTCGGAAGAATCCAGGTGGATACGACGGGCGTAGACACGGAGACTGTGCAGCTGTTCTACTCCAGCGTAAGCTTCCGCGCTCCCACCTCGTCGGCCCAGTTAGCTCATTAGGCATCGGGACCTCTAGCTATACAGGTCCCATATATCTCCAGCAGATTGTGCGTTGCCCTTAGTTTTATTCTTCGCTGTCCGTTGCTGAGTACGACCATGGTATACAGATACCGGCGAAAATCCCAAATGGAAGTCGAAGGAGCCGTATTATGACTCTCTCTACTGCAATGTACGCTTTCATATTATCTCATCACATTGGCTAACTTCGGATACAACAACCAGTGGGACGCTTACCGTACCCTCTACCCTCTGATGTCTCTTCACGATCCCGTGAACTTTGCTCGCATCGTGAGGGGAATGATCGATATCCAGAAACACGAAGGTGAGCATTATTTCCTCCTTATCTCAACGGTGCTCACATAGTGTGATTGCGCGACAGGATGGTTGCCGGAATGTCGAGGTGCTACGGTTCAGCATTTCATCCAAGGAGGAAGCAGTACGTTCTTATTTCCTTCCCCTCCCATCCAGAGTACAATATTATCCTTGCAGACGCCGATCCTGTCCTGGGCGAGTTCTTCGTCAAGTAAGTGACCCAGTATGCCCTTTTCGTGGGCTTACATTAATGTACCAAAGGTTCCATAAACAAGCCGCAGCACTGGGAGTGAACGCCGACGACCTTTACAACGCGCTTCTCGCAGATGCAGAGCACGAACCGCCGAACTGGAATCTTCAAGGGCGACAGGCTAACGCATGGAAGCAATATAGTACGTCCCCTTCAAATCTCCTCTTAAGCAGGTCAATTAAATGGGCATCCAGATTACATTCCGCAAGACATGTTTGCTCCGGGCGGCGCCAATACCAAGCAATGTTCCCGGACTGTGGAGGTACGGATTTCATTCCTAACTTCTTAATTACTTTCCTAACCCCGTACCCCAGCATGCGTTTAACGATTTCAGCATCTCGCAAGTTGCCAAAGTCCTAGGTAAAAAGGAGGATGGGCAGAAAGTAGGCTTTAATCCAATCAAAACTAGTAATATCAATGATTGAACTCGCCTCCCTTATTCAGTATGCGAAACGCGCTGGTAACTTCGCTAATGTCTGGAACCCCGATATCACTGTTCCTGGCGGCCCCGACGTGATCGGCATGATTCAGGTATATAACACCCCTCTTGTGCATGAATAGGCTAACTGCGGTTTAGCCCCGATTCGCGAATGGCACCTTCAACTTTACAGACCCGAGGCACTGCAGCGTGCACGACCCCGCACAAGCAACGTGCTTCTTGAATGCGGCGAGGCGGGATGGATTCTACGAATGTGAGAATGTTGACATCGCTGGATGAGAAAAGTAATCTGACTAAGGGTGATCGTTGCGTAGCTTCACCTCTGGTTGTAAGTTCCTGCTCCGTCACAGACAACTACTTTTGATCTCACACCTCTGCTAATGCTTCTAGTACTCTCAAGTAAGTCGTCTTTTCGACGTGATTTTTGTAGTCAATCTGACTGTCAGCAACCTAGTACGCTCCCCACGACACCGCCAAGCTTATCGAACTCCAGGGTGGACCTCAAAAGTTTGTCTCCAGGCTTGATTTCTTATTCGACAATGTACGAATCTTCAGTCGTCGGGAAACTTTATAGCCTAATGTTTGGTATTAGGAATACTTTGATTCCACGAATGAACCTTCGCAACAGATACCGTTCATGTATCACTATGTTAACCGCCCGGGTCTCAGCACGCAACGAGCAAGACAGACGATCGCTCAAGGCTTCAATACTTCATTGAATGGCCTTCCGGGCAACGATGGTGCGTCGCGGCTTATATTTTCCCCACTTTAAATATTGCTTATTGCTTCGGTAGATTCTGGTTAGTTTGTCGATTGCTCAGAACTCTCCTCCCATGCTCACATGATACATCCGGAAACAGGCGCAATGGCAAGTTATGTTGCGTTCTATTTGGCTGGTTTATATCCTCTGCCGGCGACGCAACAGTTCCTTCTGTCCTCTCCATACTTCCGCGAGGTATCCTTCCACAACCCCCTCTTCAACACGACAACTACGATTAGATCCAAGAACTTCATTGGGAATCCACCAAATGGTACCGGAGGCCAAGTCTTTGTACAGGTGAGCAGATATTTTCTCCCGTACATGGTTCTCTAGCTGAATCGTACGGCAACAGAGTGTTAATGTGAATGGCAAACTATACAAGTCGAACTGCTACCTTGACTGGGATGTCTTCACAACTGGCTCCCTTGTCGAGTTGACGTTGACTAACGACATCAACGTTACGTGCGGCAACGGTACCAGCGCGCTGCCGCCTTCGCTATCCACTGGGGGCTATAGTTAGTGACAGAAACTTTGTCTGAGGATAGTTTACTAAGCGAGGGCCTCGAGCAACTAAAATCATTCGACTTGTGTTTTACGATCGCCGATATTCTCCGTCCAACCTCTCAATAAGTAACGAGACATAGTCCTCAAGTCATGGAGCATATCAGTCGCTCTGGACGTTGTACTAGATAATCAGCACTGCCAGCATGATGAACTCGTCCTTTTGGGTACGGATCCTCAGCGGACTCGGCGTGTTCGCTGATGGTGCTTATTGGCGATACAGAATTTTCTCGGGATAGAAGTGTGACAATTGAGAGATCGGTGACCAGAAGGAACTCGTGACTCAATGACCTGATCCTGAGGAGAACGAGCGCGTCTTGTCACTGCATGTGATCTTTCATCGATTTAGAGGCTAGAGATTCCTCCCTCGGTTTCTGCTTCACAGCAGTCAATCTGGTGATATCAGATTGTCGAGGCGTGTAGATAACCCGCTGGATTGCTTATGATCTCTCGTTCCCGCTCGCACGAGAATATTGCATTCCGAGGAGAGGTTGTGTCAGGTTTTACTTGGGTTTTACCCAAATTCATTATTTGATCTCGTTCATCTCTTGATCTTATCTTGACTTTGGGTTCATACAACTCCTATCTGCGAACTTTGCTGAACACTCTCGTTACCTGCATTAACAACCGGGATATGGATCCTCCGAGTGAGTCCTATCGTTTCTTCGTCTATTCCACACTGACCTTTTGAAGCTTTTGAATTCACCGACGCAGAACTGAAAAACGCCGACAAATAAAATAATAATATTTGTCGGTCTTCTGGTAGTCTCTCCTAGACAGACACAATCAGTCGTTCCTCCGTTCTTTAGTCTGTTGGTTATCTGCAGGAAGGGTTCCCTTATTATATAAGCATCAATAATGATCGGAAATGCGTGCACAAACAACCAATTTAGAACGCGTCGCGTCTCAGTCGCGTCCCCAGAAAGCGCCCAAGTTATGATGTTTTGGGCAGTTCACATTGCCTTTTGATTACGGTATGAATCATATGAAAAATGTAGTGAGGAAAACTCGCCAACATGCATGGTCAAGGTGGTTCAATTTGCTTCCGTCTTGCTAAGCAACATTCTCCAATTTCCAATGAAGAAATTTTATGATATTGCCCTACGGTAGCAGCGATGTCTACACCAAACAGACAGCAGTATGCCTTTGTCAATTCACCTCTCTCCACTCCTGTACCCGTTGTAGGTGGTCCACCAGGGTCCAGCTTTGTGATACCCCCTGCGACGCAGCCTCGACTTTGTGCTCGGAAACGCACAGAATGGGAAAAGGCTAAGAAGATCTGTTAAGACGGTGGTCTTAACGCTGAATCAAGGTTTGTTGTTCAGTCCTATAATCGCTTGGCCGTGCCTAAAGCGAAGTCGTTCTACCCGAGACGTAAGTCGAAGGGGTGTTCTTGCAAAGCCTGCCTTAAGCAACGGTCTTCGGTATCGGTTGAGCCTGCGTATAAGCAAAGGTCTCAGAGTTCGGGAGCGAGATCCAGGTTAAGAGTTAAAGGTCTTA
>JABCKH010000396.1:0-16900 GCA_018851285.1 Lyophyllum semitale | reverse complement strand
CGACCGGTTTGAACCGGTCCTGAACCGTGCCACAACCATTACGACCGGTCCTTCGTGGTCCGGTCGTCGGTTGGGCCTGCCCAGCAAGTTCAAAGACCGGTTCGGTTCCGGTCCTGCCAAACATGGCCGAAAGACCGAACCGGACTGGACTTTGAAACTCTAATTATAATGTGTGTGTCGAAGGGTATTTTGGGAGAACAAGAGCTCACATTATGATGCGAGATTATAATGCAAGGTTACGAGGAAGGTACCTCACATTGTAACGTGGGGTTATAATGCACACGTCGAAGGGTATTATAATGCGGAATTATAATGTGCTGGTGTGCTGGTAGGTGTACATTCTGATGTGGCATTAAAATGTGCCGTGGGCCCAGGTATTATCCTGCAGAAGAGACATTTTAATGTGAGAGGCCACATTATGATTTCCACCGTCCACGGTGGAGCTATAGGTAAATCATAATTTGATAAACTGGGTATTGTGCACAACATTATAATTAAGCTACAGGGACACCTCTCGGAATAGGCTAGGGAACGGTGTCCTGGGCCAATCACGTCGTGAGTTTGCAGCTCTCTGGAGGTTTTGCTTTGCCCTTGGCAAACAATTCTTGCAGATGAATCACAAGATATTCACAGCATAATTAGTGAATATTTCAGCAAACTCATGGAGTGTATGAGGCTTTTATGTGCAACAAGAACCAGCAAAGTATGCTGGAGAAATGATTGAATTGATGGCACATTGTGACACAGAGTTCAAAATTACTATAAATGGAAGTTTTGTCATGTCACGTGGATGGTTGGTTGCCCCAACGGACCCCTTAGCAAAAGATCCGACCCTATATCCTTAATTTTTTTTCTGACACCCCCTTGCTCCCACCTCTCCCTTTAATACTTTTCTTCTCTTCTCTTCTTTACATTCTAATATATGTAATGTTACTTCTCTTCTTTGTCGCTTATGTAGCCCTTCGCTCCTCACCAATTTTATTTGGGGCCCGCCTCAGCGGACCTCCGTTTGCTGCTACCTCATTGTTTATGAGCTGCGCTGCAAAGGACACTTTGAACAGCATAAAACGGACGAAAAGTCACATTGCCGTGGTTTGGAGCAGTCGTGGAGCCGCCCAAAACTCGGTTAGCTTTGATACAAAAGCCTTTAACGATGTACTGACAAATATCGATACCAATTCAAACGAGAGGAAAACGCACACTACAAGGACAACCACAGAGGTTGAGAACCATACTAATCACAATGGAAGGTCTCTGTTGAAATAAACTATACCAAGTGGACGAACTACATACTTCAGATGCTCTACAAGGATATGATACAAGGATATCATATCCTTGTAGAGGTTGGATTAATCAAGGTGCCCGAGGATTCAAAGAGATACCCACCACGGGGGACTGTATGAAGGGGAGGCGAAGCGCCGTGATGCGCACACTGGGTCAGTGCGTCCTCAGAGGTCGGCTTGAAGCATATAGCAAGGGGCCCGGGAATTGCAGTGAGTTTGCAAGGACCGTAATGACATTGTAGATTGTGGGAAGTTCTGTTGCGGAGACATTCCTCGAATATGAGCGACTGGAAATTTGAGGGAGAATCGTCATGCAGAACCATCCAACGCAAAAACTGATTACATGAGACGAAGGGTTGTGGCTTGAGATACTTGATGGTTGATAAAGCAGCGAGGATGATGGACATGTCCTCTGCGGATGTGAGAGAGAATCTACCGGACTCTGGGCTTCCCAGCTTGAGCCACTCGACGCGAGAGGTAATCGTGCATAGCGGCGGGGAAGCTAAGCTAGCACCCATGCTGTATTCTGGGCTCAAATTTACAACAAAAAATCAGCGCAATCTGCTGGCTGCTGATAATTTATGACTGACACGAGCGCCTGCCTTCAGCATCTCGATATCATGACCTGCTAGACCGGTGACCGTTCCCTCTGCTGAGAGGCAAGCCTCAAGTAGAGCCTCTCGGTTGAGGGAATGGTTACCGTCAGTCTGGTGACCTGCGATGTGGCTGATTATTGCGTTGGTATGGTGGTAAAGTCATTGATCAGCTTGATCAACAGTTTTGTCAGCGTTAGTCATATCTATTTATAACCTTCATCTAAGCGACATTTCTGTCCTTTCTTCCGTCCATCTGCCTATGGCCTTCTCTGGTGCACTTGTACGTCTACCACTATTCTCTGTCGAAGCCCAGCTCAGAAAGTATTGTCTAGACTCTCACCGATCTCAACGACTTTATCACACCATCGCAAGCATGTATCAAACCTGTCCAGCAATCTAATAAACCGGATGAGAAGGATCCTGGCGCCGCAGCGGTACGTATACATCCTGTGTGTTGTGTCTATACAATTTTAATTGTTGGATTACATGCAGACAGAGATACAAATAGACCGGAGCGGTGCGTACTACGAGGTGACACAGAATGGCAATTCCAACCTAAACGGAACCTCTTCACCGAAGAAATTGGAGCAAGCCCAGATAAATTTGAACGATTGCTTAGCATGCTCGTACGCACGCCTGCCACTTCAAACTTCATGCCTTCAACTGACTCTTCACCAGCGGCTGCATAACATCCGCCGAGTCCGTCCTGATCACCCTTCAATCCCACACTGAAGTCCTCACCTTCCTCGAATCCAACAAGAAAAAGAGAGGCCACCCTCCACCCATTACCCCAGAATCAACTAACGTCACACAACCAACCCCTTCGGAACCCTATAAAATACCCGTCATCTCAATATCCCCACAAACCCTTGCCTCCCTCGCAGCAGCAGCTGCTGCATTGCCTTCTGCCTCAACGTCACAACCCCCGCATCCAACCCCACGCCAGATCCTGCGACGCATCCGTGCATTCTGTACCGAGTCCCTTGGGTTTTCCTGCGTGCTCGACACGACATTTGCGCGACATCTCGCCCTCCAAGAACATGTAGACGAGTTCGAGGAGCGATGGCGTGCTGCGGGACAGGGCGGTGGGACAGGGGGTGAGACAGGAGTCGAGGAAAGCGCCAAGGGGCTCCCGATGCTTGCGAGCTCATGTCCTGGGTGGATATGTTATGCAGAAAAGGCACATGCAGAGATGCTGCCATTCATCTCGCGGACCAAGAGTCCACAGCAGGTTATGGGGACACTGGTGAAGAACTGGGTTGGGGCGCGCTGGGATAAGCTGTGCGTTCTATTTTTCTCTATAGCCCTTCGCTTTCTCCCATTGCTCACTGAAGTCTCATACACAGACCAAACGAGATATACCATGTTACTGTCATGCCGTGTTATGACAAGAAGCTCGAAGCATCCCGAACAGACTTCTATAACGACCTGTACGCGACGCGCGATGTCGACTGCGTCATTACCACGGGTGAGCTCGAGCTCCTCATGAAGGAGAAGTCATGGGACATCACACAACCCGTCCCGGACGAGCTCGATGTCGTCGACCCCCCCGCAGGAGCCTACGGCGCCTTCGAGGGCTTCGGTGAAGCACATCATATTCTCCATCCTACAGACATGACTCTATCCGAGTCTGGATCCTCGACTGAGGTACTACCAATCTCCTTCCCCGAACTCCTCACACATCCCGGGACGTCCTCCGGCTCATACCTCCACGCGATCATCGCGCACCTCCAGGAGACTTCACCTGTCCCTCTGACGCTGCAGACGCATTCCGTACGCGGGGCAGACTATGAGGAGTATACCTTATCAAAGACCACGGACATGCCGGGGCAGGAGGAAGTCATGTTCAAAGGTGCGAAATGCTACGGCTTCCGGAATCTGCAGAACGTGGTGCGGAGGGTGGGCAGGGAGCGGGGCGTGCGGACGACAAGTGGGGCCGCTGGGCGGCTAAGCGGGCGCGCAGGAGCAGGGTTGGCGAGACGGTTGGGAAGAAGGGGTGCCGAGGGGAAGGAGAAGAGGGAGAGAGGGTATGATTATGTGGAGGTTATGGCGTGCCCTGGGGGATGTGTCAATGGCGGGGGGCAGCTGAAGCCCGTGATCTCTCCGTCTAGCGTCGTTTCTGCGCCACCACCGCCTCTGCCCATGGTAGACCAAGAGGGGTACAAGAGGGATTGGGAGGGGAGCGGGGTCGCGATCAAGCCGCCACTGCTACAGAATGGGACTGGTCCTGTTGATGTTACGCAGAATGCACGGTGGGGATCAAAGGAGTGGACTAGGAGGGTAGAAGAGGAGTATTGGCGGGAGCCTTTTACTGATGTGGCGAATCGGGTAGCAGACGGACTGGCAAGACGGATCCGTGATGATCTGTGTGGGTTCGGGGACGAGGTGGAGAGAGAAGAGACGAGGAGGCGGTTGTTTAGAACGGAATATCGTGCGGTGGAGAGCGAGGTTATTGGGCTTGCGGTTGTATGGTGATTTGGCAATTTCGGCCGCGGTGTTGAATCGAGCAAATAATAGCAAACCCGCCCGCATGATCTGGACCGCTGTGCCATAAGTAGTTCGAGATTTGCTCTTCCAAATTTAAACGGGTGGCCAGCAAGACCGGCAGTGGACGTTCAGCTACGTTCCAGAGGTGTTGCTTTGAGAGAAGACCTTGAAGGTAGGCATTTACACATTCAATTGTTGCATCTTCCTTGTTCAAGATCAGTTTATAAGGACCAATCGTTCACATTTAAATTCATACCAGAGATCGAAGACGAGACCTTCGAATGGACAGCGCGAATCCACCCTCGCTGTGATCTCAAAGCGAGTTCAGCAGCGAGTGGAACCGATTATCTACAAAACCATTATGCTATCTGGCCCTCACACATCTGGCAGTCGACGGACGTCTTACTACGAGCGGTTCGAATACTCTCTACGTAGCCGTCCGGTGGAGTTCTTCGCCAAGCACGTCGTGAACCTCTGTATCACGGCCACATTACCAGGACAAGTGGCGTTCGAGGTCCTATCTAAATGTACTGGTGTTCGGAATCTTGCACTATGGTCGTCGCGTTCGGAGCGACCAGAACACGCACCCTTCATGTCAATCCTTCCGCTTTCTGCGACGCTCTCCTTGCTGTCTCTTGGCAGAACCATTCTACAGAAAATCGCAGAATAAAGATCCATCTTTCCATCATTAAAACAACTGGGGGTGGAGTTGCGTCCCATGGACGAAAGGGTCCCGACGTTGGACTGGCTCCCAAACCTAACATCAGTGGAGTTCGAGCTGGGCGACTGGCCGGAATACAACGACCTGGGCTGTCTGACAGATGTGAGGACCGTGCTCTCTACGGTCCCGCGGTTACAATGCCTGGAGCTGAGAGTCGAAAGTCGACCCTTATTGTCTTGATGATGCGAGGAACATAATACAAGGTGAAGATCCTAGGGTGGTGGTGGTGGACGCTGATGAGCAGCTAGTGCGTTGGTTAGAAGACTTCTCTATTGACTAGGAAAATTGTAACGGGATTTTATCTCTTCTGGATGTCCCTTGGATTAACATCGACAATGACCAAATCATACTTCAATTCTTCTCTCCACTGTCTCAACAAAAATTCAGCAACTTTAGATTTGAATAACATTGCCTTCGAAGACAGAGGAGAGATGGAGGAGAGCCGTGACATCTTAACAGGCGGCAAAATCCGCCATCACATGAACTTTTTGACTAAGTAATATTTACCTGACCTCGGTCAGTGCCCGATACCTTCCACACTACACAAGAGCTTCTGGTGTTTTTTGGGGGGCTATCCTAGAAGTGTTTTTGAAGAGTACTATAAATTTTGAAGGGCACAGAACAAGTGGAAGAATGTGTAAAATCGAAAGGTCCAAAATTTACACTTCCCGACACATCGATCTTCGTCATGGCGTCTGTCGATGACACTACGGTGATTACTGATACTACTGATCGTTACTCACACCCACCTCGCAAATTAAAGGCCTTTCTTGACCATGAAGCAGGTTATAAAGCGTCTTTTGACCATTATGATGTAGGATCCAACTTCACGAATACTGAAAGATGGTCCTTTCCGAAGTCATACGCCTCACTCTGCCCTCAATTACCTCCTTGGCATTCATCAGACTCCGCCAACATATTGCAGCCCAAGGCGTCAAAGATCAATACTTCGGCTATGTGCTCCCCAACCAGGGATTTCCCCTCCTGCAGAAGAAAAATCAGCTCTGCTGGGTTATTCGTGTGTTTCTCCCGAGTTTTACTATCCTATACGCTCGAGGGATTAATTATGATATCAGAGTGGCCCGAAGACTCAGAGATCAGGACCAGCCCTTCGTTCAGGTCTCAAGTTAACGAGCTAGCAGAAGGAGCAGATGCGACGTCTCTTTTGTTTGAGTTCAAAGTCTCCGACATGGGTGAACTGGCGAGTGCACTTGAAGCGCCCGTATGCGAATTTGTACGTCGCGACTCTCAATCTGTCCCCTTTGTCGAGTCCATTAATGGTTATGTGCAAAGGCAATAATACGACTCGCACCCTCCACGCCCCGTTCAGATCCGGACTTTCAGCATTCAATGAACAAAACCTTCACGGACTGCTATAAGATGGTGCCTGGCTTTGCCGGAGGAGGGTGGTCATATTGCTTGAACACGAACGATGCCAATGGGGTTAAAGCTGATGCTCCAGATGTGGGGCAGCGGGTAGTGAAGAAAGGGGATGAAATGATGGCGTATTATTATCTTGGGTGGCCAAGTGTCGAAGTTCGTTCAAGCCTCTTTCCTTTACCACGAAGAGAGGATTACTCATGTCGCATCATAGGTCCATGATAAATGGGCCGCCACCCCTCTCTTCGATGAAGAGATAGACAAGTTAAAACCGTGGTTCGGGGAGGGGACTGGGGCGTATTATGTCGCATTCCAGAAGCATTTCTAGGTACTATCGGATCTTGGAGTGCTATGATAAAGCGTTGTCTAGTGTCAAGGACGGACTAAGGCGGGTCTCGAATTATACCTAATATCATAGCACCACCCGAACAGTCAGACGCCTTCACGGTGCTGCGTTAACGGCTAGTCAATAAATGCAGGTGGGCCACTGTCCTATCCTATGATACATACCGAAGGAGACGTATTTTGAATTCACCCGAAATAATATACTAGCTGTTAACTATGGTGGCAATGTGGTTGCCTCGTCCAAAACGCATGGCTAGGCTGGGGGGCCACGTGGGTGTTTTTGCTCGGACGAGGTGGTTATTGGTACTATGAGAGGCAAAAGGATCGTATGTAAGTTACTAGATGGCAGGTTTGCAGTTGTAGCGCGATATCGTGTGTATGATAGCAATAAGTAGCTGGGTAAATTTATATAGCAGTACAATGCAACTAGGTATGATATTGATACTGAGATGAGTGAGCTTAAGAAGTGCGAGAGAGCGCGATAGCAAGTGCTGACGAAGAGTGTCGGAACAGTGGATTAGCTGTGCATGGTATCGATGTGGAGCAATCGTGATCGTGGTTGGCGGTGACGTCGTGGTCATCGCGGTATCGAGCCGGGGCCTTTGAACCAGTATTCGCAGTCGGTGCAGTACGCCTTGGTTTCTTTGGTGATCTTTTGTTCATGGTCAGGGCCATAGTACTGCAAACGTCGATCAGCAAAGATAAGATGGTATGGGCGTAATATTAATCTACTCACTCGGAGACAATGGGGACAGTGGGGACAGTTTTCCATGTGGAGACGGGAGTTCATACAGTACTTCGTGCCGCAATCGCGCTTCGCGATGTTACGAGTCTGTGCAGGATGAGCGATCTAATCGGGAAGCCAAAAACGGGGTCGACCGACCACGATGTAATGGCCACAGCCATGATGAGTGCCTTCTCTGGAGTCAAGGTCAGCGGGTAAGCGGATCGTTGTAATAACATGGATGACCCACGTCGAGAGCGAGCACATGGAGCGCAGATGGGAGGAGGATGGTGGTGGTTACAGTCTGAGTGTGCTCATCCCGGGCCGGACTGACCTCCGAGGCGGGGGATTTTGTGGCTGTACACTATCTTCAGGGTTCCAATTTCAACTCGTCTGTTACCCGGTGGTCAACACTCTATCAGGCAAAAACACAAGTTTTCCAAACTCTGTAGGTTCTAAGCTGCCCGTTATACAACTGTTAACGGTATGGAATACCATGTATGTACAATAGGTTACACTAGGTATGGTACTCGACCCTTTATAGAACTCTCGAGCCATCATGAAGTTTACAAACTGGCGTCCGATACCTCGCAGTCTGGACGTGCCGGGCTCCAGGACCAATCTCTCCCCATCGGATATCCACACTCCGTTACCTATATGTCCACCAACTCCAGCTCTCCGTATATCGGCCGGCTGCCTTTGGATCTTTCCATGCGTATATCCGGACCAACAACCTGTTCATCTGTAAATTCTCTTCAGTCCCTCAGCAGCTTGGCTTCCTTGCATCACCACATAATCCCGTTATTCCATACTGATGCGATGTCTCTCACGTCCTCTTGGCTCACATGCGAGTAGGACGCAGGACGGGAGGACCGAAACGAACATATGTACATTGACTCCATGGAAATCAAAGTTCAACCTCCCGATACCGCCTCCCACCAATCCAGTTAATGGGGCTACGACGACTGGGGAGAACTATGAGGAAAGAAGGGTGTCATCGCGTACCGGACTGTCATAGAAAAAGAATGCAATAATGCGGTCTCGCAACGAGGGGACATTCCTATTCAAGACTGCCGGCCTGGAGCCTGGAGACGAGCTGGACGTACATTAGTCTCGATACCATCCTCAAAAAATTTGCAGACAATCGTTAAAAATATATGGAGACGTACACCAAGATGCGTACCTTAAAGACTTTTTTCTTCAGCTTCGTTTGGTCCTGCCTGGCTGGGTACGGACATGGACAAGTGTCAAGGAAAGCCATATCTCAAAGCTTGAGATGTACTGATCTGTAACAATATTCCCAACACCACCAATATATATTTGACTACGTTTTCTGTGCTGGAGTTATGACTCTTCGAAAATCCGTTGCAACTTGCAACCAGGATTCAGGAACGCCGAACCCGAAGTTCAGTCTGCCAACACCACGTGCGCAGTATTAGTACTTCTTGTGCCTGCGTTCATGTCCTCCTCCTCCTCCTCCGTTGCCGCCTCTTCCTGCACAACCCGCTCTAGGACAGGCCTTTTCCTTTCTTACCGCGAATCTATACCTCGTACGCGGCCTACAAGCTATGTCGATGACGATGAAGAACAGGAACACCTCATCTCCACACCACAGCACATCACTCTCGATGTCCCACTACCTCCCAAGTGGTTAGCCTCTTTGCATGCTTTGCTTATGCTCCATTAGATGTGACTTTGCTGTAGGGTCGACTTCTCGGACCAGGTAGAGCTGATCCTTGCAGATACACAAGCGAAGAGTGCGTTGGTCCCCGTTCACTCACCGGCACTCCAGGCACTCACGCTTCACAGTCACTGCTCTCGACAAACTCCACGCAAAATACCTCCTACCAGGCTTCTCCGATCGCTCGCTCGAAGAACGCGAGATAGAGGCACTCACGACCGACATTACGCGAGACTTCCGGCAATGTCAATCCCTCATCCAAAAGATTGGCCTACCGCAACACTCCTTCCCACCTTCACAATCCTCCAGCCAGGCCCAAACCGAAGCACTAGCGGCAAAAAATGTGCAGCGTGGCCTTGCGGTTAAAGTACAGGATTTGAGCGCCGCATTTCGGAAGAAACAGAGAGTATATATGGAAAGTACGTATTTCTCCCTTGCACACTTCAAAGCCCATCCTCTGCCTAACGCATCCTTCGCTGCGTTTCTATTACCCTCGCCTTTCGGATAGCCGGTAATTGTTAATTTCACTGATCTGTTCTCGTCCCTCCAGAACTTCAAGGTCACGCCATCAAGAACCAGGATCTGCTAATAGCGTCTGGCGCTATTTCACTGAAGGGCTCGGAAGGGATCAGCGCTGTCGACGATGATGTTGCCGCCGCCGTACGTAACGTTCATTCCCTCTACTCTGTTATCTTTACATGACATGATACACAGAGACATACCCAATCACAGTCTATTTCCCTCTCACATTCGCAATCGCAGTCACTTCTCTCGGAATCCTATGACCAAGGCGTCGTAAATGCGCGAACACACTCCCTCAACGAGCTCGCGAATTCCATCGCCAATCTCGCAGAACTCTTCAAGGACCTGTCGACACTTATCATCGACCAGGGCACGCTCCTCGACTCTGTGGAATACAATATCGAGCAGACGGCTGTTCGCGTGGGCGAGGCGGTTGTGGAGCTTGAGGTGGCAAAGGGGTACCAAGGCAGAACAGGGAGGAGACGGTGTATCTTGCTGCTTGTGTTATTGGTGATGTTGGCGGCCACGGCGTTGGTGATCAAGATCAAAAAGGGGAGAAGTGGGAAGGACGAGACTCATGTACCACCGCCCCCACCTGTGGCAACCGTTCCTGGGGTCCACGGCCGGTCGGTAATTGGTGTTGAAGCGAGGTATACGGAACACTCGAATTTCGATCCATGGGAGCCCGAACGACCACCAATATCTTCTAGGATTGTTCCGAGAGGAAGATGGAGGGAGTATGGTGCACGACGATTCGCTGTAGCACCAGTACGGACTTGACGGTCATACTTTATTTTTTTATATACTACATTATCATGGTTGTTTGTGAATTCAAGTTTTGCATCGTTACAGACTCATAGTGCTGTCTTCTCGTCACCTCTACAAATTGCTTTGCGAATCACCCCTTAATTATTTTATCAACCGTTCTTACAGGCCAAGTGATAACCTCGACCTGCCTCAGCAAGCGTGAACTTTTGCCCAAACTGCATCAAAGGCATCTGTCTCAATATACAGCATCATATCGAAAATTGAAATATCCTCGACCATCCCGCGGTCTATGCTTGTCAGAATGATGGCCGACGGTGATGAAGCTACCGAGCTAGAGGCGAGATGATATCCACTCATCAAATATTTGCGGATAGATTATGGGAAATCTTTGGTAGTAATTAGCTTCGGGATATCGTACGTTTGTAGTGGTTATATCAGTGTCAGATTAACAACCCACTGCAACGCAGAGCGATCATATGTTATCGCAATGCACATGCATGAGAATAAAGGCTGTATTCATGGTCGATCACCATCTGAACTTCCCTTCTCTTTCTCCTGCTGATTTAAGTAATGCTGGACTTCCTTCCTACGTTGGTACCACTGTATTAGCGGTAGAGTGAGGCAAGAGATCGCAATCCACGCAATGAGGATCCCAAAATTCAGTCCAACTGGCAACGTAAACTTAAGCAAGGGGGTCGAATTGGATAGAGGTAGACGTCTCACCGGCATTCTTCGTCCTAAAGATAGTCGTACGCACGGCTTTGGAGATTTGATAGAACGGAGCTGCGTGTCCATACGCATACACTTTCGGAAGTACATCAATTGGCCACAGGCAAACAGACACATTGCCTACCAATCCGAATCAGATAATGTTCTCATCGAACAAACTACAAGAGGAGGGATTTAAACTCACCGATGATCCATAAAAGTAGGAAAATCGGGATATACTTCACTGTTAATAGTGTGACCATGGACTCGAGAGCGAGCCCGCTAGTGATCCATTAACATATTGTAAACGAAAGTATGCGCGGTACTCACAGGGCCATCATTCCACACCAGCATATCATCCAAAACACGAGGAAACCCGAACGGCCAAATCTATGGTCGACATACGATCAACCAATTGTCTGAGTCTATAGCCACGAACCACTCACTTGCGATTAAAGGGCAATATAAAAGCTAAGGACACGAGGGAGTAAAAACACTAATTCAATTTCAAGATTTAGTGTGGACAGGACATAAAAAAGAGCTAAGCATACAGAGATTACCAGGTAGATTAACGCTGGGCTGACCAATCGAACTTGTATCAGGGACCCAAGCGTCAACTGGCGGTCCAGTCCAGAAGCTGCTCGCGCCGTCATGATAGAGTTCTAGAGATGATGAATAGAATTACTAGTAGATCAAGGAGTACCACGAACGACGTACCATGACGAGGAAAGATAGAATAACAAGGTAAATGAGCCCAATAAATGTCACTACTGTAGCCCTTGATGTGAATCATAAATCACCGGCCACGCAATTTGAAAAGAAAAAAAGCCTACACGGGTATGTCGAACGGTCGGAGGTTCTCGATGGTGTAATGCACTGGTCGCACTACCGTATCAGGTGCTATCGAAGCCAGTCGAGTGCTAGAATTGGACGCCAAGTCCTTGAATAGTTCAATTGCAAATTCGTGAGTGACTTGTTGAAGCCAAGCATCCACCTATTGATAAATGAGTAGGTTTTTATACGGCGGTGGTAGCGAGGCGCACTGTTGGCTTCAGCAGAACCCGACTGATATACGAATGCTTAGCTCTTTCAAGCCGATTTAATGTGAAGGGAAGGCGCACAAGGCATTTTCGTTTCTTGCTTCTACACCATATGCTGTGATCGCAGACGAAGCATTATAAGAAGCATTGAAACCCTCCGTCAATGCTATACCGAGCCTATCCGTTGATCCTGGGTTGACTGTTGATATTGTATAGACATTTATTATAAGCGCACACGGCAATACAACATAACTCACTGGAGACCGCTATCCAACAACGTTCCTCGACCACAGCATCCGCTAAGTCGCTCGCGCCATTCGGGAAGTCGCTCGCTGGATGTACTTTCCAAGACAAAGCCGGACTTGAAAGGGAGTCTAGGTCTCGCATTATGGTCTGACCTATTCGCCCTCCATCGAAGTCCTTGTGCGTTACTCTAAGACCAGTTAAATCCATTAAGAGTGATAGACGCACTACAATCCAACCTTCTAGACTGCGTGCAGGTACATGTGACAGCGCACCCCAATATATAGGGAAGATCGCGAACATGGCAACTATAATTAAGCCCGTCCTCTGTAAGAGGGCCTTGATATACATTCGACGAGCCTTCCTTGCGGTCTGGCTGGAATCTAAAAAATTGCTGGAGAATGGCTCGCTAACTGCCAGTGAGTGAGTGCTATCGTCCCCAGAAGACGCAGAAGCGGCGATGGAATCCTTTGACTCAGAGTTACGGGAGTCCATGATGAAAGGCCAGGAATTGGGGGATTACCGGTAGCGAAGTCGTTCCGCCAAGCGCTTTTATATAAGTTCAGGCCAGGGAGAGGGAGTGGGTGTGTGCAGGCCCGATACTGGAAGGTGTCATCCTGTGTCATCCTGCTAATTGGCCCCAAAACAAGTAACTCGGGCACAAAAGCCGGAACGGCCATGAGTTAAGCGTGAGCATTCGAGTTCGTTGTTGAAGGTACCACAGATATTCTGACTAACGAAAGTCAGCATGATGCCCGAGCCCGAACAACAGAGAAGATCTTGAAGATCATTGAACTCTTGCCAAACTCCGACTCAAATGCTCTAAACCAGCGTTATAGTTCTCCCTGTAGGCTCCTCATCAGGCCTCAGGATTCAGCCGAATTCAACCAATTTCACTTGGGCTGCTTCCGCATGCATGCGTGCTCTGGTGTGCTCCTGTCAAATTTGCGATTCTATAAACTTATCCGACCATCTGGTCTGGCTGCAGCCAATCGCACGATATACCGTAAGAATCCGCTGACATGAGGAGACATACAGGAGAAAAGCTAGATGTGCTTACAAGACAGGCATGAGATCGACATGTTGTCGTCAACCGCTTACTCAACTCGTGTGGCGTCCAGTTAAACGGGACCACCTTTGATGAAAAAGCAAGGAATGAATATACCTCGTTATACAAAGAATGAATTTTTTTTTTTTTTTTAATGTGATTTCATTGTCCTCTGGGGCGTAGCCCTATGGGGGACCTAACACTTCTATTCTACGGGCCCCTGTTGCCCTTTTTCCTGCAGCGACGACGCCCTTTCATGCATCCCAGACGGCTCGCCCGATGACGACGTCCCCCTGGGACCCAATGCCGAAGCACCGTTTTGATTAGCACGCTTTGGTAGTCGCTCAGGTGTAGTCTCCCTCGCCAATGTTGGTATGCCGCCGTGTGCTCCTCCTTTAAGTACCGGATGCCTGCAATAGGCAACAGGTACAAGTCGTTATGGTATTCTGTGTGAGCAATGTTGTTAGTTGGAAAGACGGCGTGGTCCTCGTCCCCGTCGCCCACTTTGAGACAAAGAATGAATGTTCCGCGTTATGCAAGGATTACCATATTTGGATGTACTGCAATCAATTATTCCCCTCCTCCTGCCGCATTCCCAGTCCCTTCCACCTGGCTTGAAGGTACAGTGTTCAACGGGCCATTGAAACAGAACTTTGATATGATGTTCTGGAATGTCCAATCCTGCACTTTTTATAAAGTTTGAGAGGCAAACCTTCCCTAATAGCCTATTAGTCTCTACAACCATGTTCTGAGAATTTTTAATGACCTCGACGGGCCTGCTCTAGCCAACGATTCACAAATCGGCATTTCACCCCAATGCAACAGTCACAAACCGACCAAATTAGGCAACTGATAACACTGTGGGAAGCCCAGTTTGCCATCAACGGAGCATCGAGTCTCGACAAGGCAAAATGTCATCTTCTCCATTTCGCCACCGTGAATCCTCTCCTCTCTATCACAGCAACCATGGATCAGCTTGTAGCTGGGAGCCCTCGCAATTGGACGAGATCGAGCGACTGGAACGGAAGCGATTGGCCCAGGAAGCTGCTGATACCAAGCCCAAGATCTTGAGTCCAACTTGCACTCCTCAACTCAGTGCCATCCGAAGTGCAATTGAAACTAGAAGGTTTGAAGGTTTGAAATCTGTTTCTTAGAGCCAAAACTAATGACCTCTCACTCTCGAAGGCAGTTTGCACCCGGTGGGATCCTCGATTCCCAGATCGATTCACAACAGTTTGTTGACGGATTAGGCCGAGAAAAGACTGAAGATGACGAAGGTGTGTGTTCTCCTGCATATTTTTCATACATTGACTGACTCATGGTTTCCAGGTGAGATGACCGAGATCGAAATCTTACGTGTCTATTGCCAGGAACTTGAAATTGAGCGCGACCAAGCCATTCAAGAACGCGATGATGCACTCAATGCACTGCAATTCTCATACAAGAAGGCAGCAACATTCCACGAGGTAGCAAAATCGGCGATGGAACACATGGAATCGGCGATGGACCAGCTGATTTCGGGCATGGGTGGCAGGTAGATGAGGAATTAAGCCAGGAATGGTTTTCTATTATACGTTGGGATAGCTTCGTGTAAAAAGATAGATTCTATTTCAACCTGGCTACATGTTGTCATCATCCTCGTCGTCAGAGCTACTGTCAGAAGATTCCGAACTTGATGATCCACCGGGATCATCATCCACCTCCATTGCTGGATCATCTTCCTCGACCTCAACTGGTGGCTTCGGGATGGGTGGAATTAGACGGTTTTTGAGTGTGGGCTTCTTCCACCCAGCGCGTCGTTTCTCCATGCGTGCTTTTGTTTGTTCCAGCTGCCACTTCCCGACGTCACTCTGCCACTTCGCCTTGATCTTCTTATTCTCCGCCGTACGCTTCTCATTTTGAATCTTCCAGGCTTTCATCGCTTCAGCCCGAACCTCTTTGGTTGCCTTCCGCTTCACTGCTGCCTCGGCCTCAGCTGCCGCCCGCTCGTGGAATTCCCGGACTCGTGATGAGAATGTTTGGCTTGTCAGAAGATGTGGGAGCCCATCACCGACCAATCACCCTTTCCTCTGCTTCTTTTTGCTTTCCTCCTGAGCTGCAAGCTGCCCGCGTACCGCATCACAGTAAGCACCATTGAGAACTGTCGTTGACTGCATCCTGATGATTTGTGCTTTCAGGTCCGCACTCCTTTGAGTCTCTTCGCCCAGAGCTGCTTGCAGTCTGTGTTCTGTCTCGGTTGCTGGCTCCACTTGCATCAACTGTTGGTGACGGACTTTTCGAGGTGAAATGGGGGTTGGTGCGAATGTAGGAAGCATTGAGGTAGATTGAATGGGAGAAGAGGTGACGAGGAATGAGAGAGATGTCGTCGAGAGGCTTCGGATGGCGTCTTCTGTTGGTTGAGTGAACAGGTTGGTGCGAGGTGGTTGAACAGGTGTGTGGGGTGATCCAGGTGTCTCATTTGTACCAGTCCTTGCGAGATTGGTGTCGATGGAAGAACAGGAAGATGGCCTCGATAGGTTGTTTTGAGACCCGGCGCCATCATTTCAGGTGTCATGACGCTGCGGTTGAATGGCCAGACCCCCATCTTCTCGAAGGCTTTCTTGACGTTTTCCGGAGTAAGAGCTCGAATGTGCGCGGCACCGTATATTCCAAGAAAGTTGGTCTTTGATACCTTCTGCCTTTTCTCCCTCTCCCATTTATCCTTCTCCTGTGTCCAGTAAAGCTTCAAGACGGCAAATATGACGACATCAAGACCTTGGTATACATGGGTTCCGTGGGATGGATAGCAGAGGATGTGGATGAAATGGGCAATTGCGTACTCAAGGAAGGCACGCGTGTAGTGTGAGTTATGGCCGTCGACAAGCAGCACCCGTGCCTCGCCGTTCGCCTTGTGCCTTGTCTGTTTGTCGAAGTCCTTGATCCACTCAAGCCCAATTTCGCCATCAGTCCAGCCTTTGTTCGAATGCCCTAGTCTGTCCACAGTGTGTGTTCATCAGCCTTGAATTAATTTCAATACATTGAGACAGTATTTACGATGCATTCGTAGGATTTTCCTGATCCCACTTCACTTGAAATCCTTGGCCTTTGAAGATCACTGCTGGCGTTAGAGTCGATCCATCTGCACAGATCGCGACCATCACTGTCGTGTTCTCTCGACCCCCATCACCCTGTTGATGCTGCGTCTTCTTCCCTACCCCTCCGATCACACGCTCCCGTGTCCCACCTGTACGAAGGGTTTGATCAGTTGACTTCGGATTGTGACGCAAATAACCGCACCCACCTGAACATCACTATTTGATGGTATTACAAACCTGCCATACTACCCCTAGTATGGCAGGTCTACAGACCTAAATA
>JABCKH010000395.1:0-16945 GCA_018851285.1 Lyophyllum semitale | reverse complement strand
AACTCTTCATGGATCTATCAAATTTTCGCGCCAAACTACCACAGGAGGAAATTTTTAATTTTTGACCCCAAAATATGATTTGTAACGCTCTTCAAACCCATTTGTTACGCGTTACATACCCAAAAAGTCTTCACTTCATGACCAAGCGTTACACGTTACACGAAGAGTTGGTCGTATGAGTACAGTATGACGTACATACCCGGGCCGGTCTGCAAGCGACTGGCAAAGCTGGCAACTGTCGGTGGCATGATTGTACAGCCTGCCAGTGAGATTACGATCCTAGGTCAACCACGTTACGAATTGGCCCGACTTCTACTATGGCTGAACAAACTCTTGAGACATATGTTATGACTGGTACACTCTGTTGATACTTTTCAAAAGTCGGCTGTCGTACTAAAACTACTATTATACCATTTTCAGGATCCATAAAGGTCATCGAGAGAGTTTTTAACCTCCCATTAAGATACGATGATGAGAAGGGGAAGAGGATTCAGGTCTTCGCTCGTAACATGGTTCCTCTAGAGAAAGTGGAGTCACCTGAAGATGAGGCTAGACTGCCATATCGTAAGATCAACTGTATCGCGCAATGCGCCTCCAATAAAAAAATTAATCACTACATCAACAGTCGTTTTTCTTCAAGGCACGCGTCGCATTTCATAGAAAAAAACCCTATTCAAACTCGAACCTTAACACAGGAGGGCCAGGTTTTGAAGTAGACTTAGACGTTTGTCTCTCCGTTTCTGCCGTTGTGAGTCGATTGTATCCTCGCAGTGTGTCTATCTGATATACTGGTCTTGCCTCGCAATAGATACATGAACACGGTTATCAGGTACACGACATTGCCTTACATCAGTGGCCTTATTAGTACCCAACGTCCTTTGTAGACTCTTTGGCTTGATCCTCGTGGAACAGGTTTAAGTACCCCTTTCTCCGCTAATCTTGTTGAGGATAAGACAGATCAAGAAATTGCCGAGTATCTCAAGCACTTCAGGGCGGACAACATCGGTATGCCTACAAACACCGCCGATAATGAGTATCACTCACCGGCCCGGGTGTTAAATAGTTCGAGATTGCGAGGCAATACGAAATATTCTTCTAGGCTCGAAACCGAACAAAGAATCTCAAAAATGGACTATCCTCGGTCAAAGCTTCGGTGGATTTTGTGCCTTGACATACCTTTCATTCTATCCCGAGGGGCTCAAAGAAGTCTTCATCACCGCTGGCCTCCCGCCTCTTGTTGATTCCCCAGATCTTGCCTTTCGCACGTTGGAAAGTAAATTCAATGTAAAAATGCATTTACTAGCGTCTAATATATCGGACAGAGAAGGTCCTCGAACGGAATACGATTTATTATACCAAATACCCTGCCGATGTTAAACGTGTATGAACACTGTTGCTGACATTCACTGCTCCTAGCTAATCTGTTGCAGGTTCGCAATATCCTTGGATTCCTTGATAACAATACAGTTCGCCTCCCGAACGGCGGCAACCTGACTGTCAATCGCTTTTTACAACTAGGAGTTAATTTTGGAATGCAAGGTAGGACTTCAGATTTGAGTCTATGCTGTGGACTTGCTAACCACCAGGCACAAAAGGCGGTATTGATACTATACACCGTAAGCTCGACGGCATTCGTTTTGTCAGCGATTCTGAGAGACGGTGCCAGAAATCGTGTTTCGGGCTGCGAATGATCTGTCTCTGTTCGGGAAGCTGTCCTACCGCCTTTTGCAGAATATCGAACACCTTCAATCTCTGGATAGCAATCCACTCTATGCTATTCTTCATGAACCCATCTATTGTCAAGGGTACGTCCCTTTCGGCCACCTGAAGCTTTTTCGACACCTTATGATTCTTCAGACAGGCAGCCAATTGGTCAGCGGATCGTGTTCTCAGGGATTTTCCCCAGCATTCATGGAAGCATATGAAGAATGAGGATGCTGCCAGCCCTGTTTATTTCTTTGGTGAAATGGTATGAATTGCGCATGGTTTGATTGTCATCCGAAGTTTCTATCCTTCTCTAGGTCTTCCCAGATATGCTGGATGATTACAGCGGCCTTAGGCCCCTGAAAGGTGCGGCACAGTTGCTTGCGGAGTACAGCGACTGGCCGCCGCTCTACGACCTCAAGCAGCTCGCCAACAACACTGTGAAAGTTACTGCAGCGTCGTAAGTTTGAATTCCTCGTAATTTCTAACCGGGTGTGGTCATCTCACTGCCACTAATATTCTTTAGGTACTACGACGATATGTACATCCACTTCTTTATATCGTTGGTGACGCTACTTACATTTTTACTTGAATCTAGGTATGTCGACTTCGGCCGCGCCCAAGACACAGCCGCCTCAGTCAGGACCCTTGTGCAGTATATATCCAACGAACACCATCACAGCGCCCTTCGCAGGGAGCCAGGGATCATACTCAATAAGTTGTTCAAGCTTTCGAAGCGCGAGTACGACTAAACCGTAAATGTCTATCGTATATCTATCGACCAAATCGACCATACACGCTGCGTGCAACCCTCTAGAGGAGCTTCTGAATACGCCCGGGAAGTTTCGGAGGCAGTTTGTAAGTGTTCTGCCAGGCAAGATCTGAAGGATAATTATACCATTCGAACATGAAGCGCCTTCAATCCCGTAAGTCATGGTCATATGGTGTTCCAAGATTGTTCAAGATACCCCGTGAACGTCTTTGCCATGTGGCGCAAGGGCTTACAACATCGAAGTTGGCGCAATGTTATATTTGTATATCTGAAGTGTCGTAAGTAACTGGTCCGTGGACTGGACTGTCTTCCAAGGTGGGTGCGATTTTTATTCCGATCCGCGCGACAACGGCGAAAAAGCGCGAAGGGTATCCTTTATGTAGTAGCAACATTCCATGCAGCAATAGTGTCGTCCGTGAAAGTACAGTAAATAAATAACAACTGTTCAAGAGCATATATTTGGCGCGGTAGCTCATCGACCCTTGCCCCACGCGCCCTGAATGTTGGAGGACCCGGCTTCGTACACGGGCGGCAACTCTTCCTCGTTGCGCACTGTCAACTGGTTTTGTGCTCGAGGACCTTTGACGGGGCTGATCTGTGCTGGAGCAACATAGCCAGTGTTTGTGTTTATAGGTGGGGGTGACGAGCTCGACTGCGCGGGGAAATAGGAATCGTGTTGAGGGAGGGGTGGCACAGAGTTGGCACCGTAGCCGTCGCCAGTGTAGCCACCGCCACCTAAGGTATAGCTGCGCTCGTTGGAGGCGGCTTGAGGCGGAGTTTGTGCCTGATGATAATTGGAGGGGCTAGGTACATAGCCTGTGGCAGGTACTGGAGGAGAGTTGTTGAAGTTATGATATGCTGGCTGTTGTTGCGATTCGTAGGGGTCGTAACTCGAATAATTTGTGGCCTGGCGGTCGTGCGAGGCGGCTGTGTGGTCTGTACGATTGAATGCGTCAAGCATATTCGATGTCAACGGAGAAGAGCGAGAAGCTTACACGATGATCCACCCGCAGTATGACCATAGGGGTCGCCATACTGTTGTGGTGTCGAGAGGTATTGGTTAGCAGGAGGAGGAGAGCTGGTCTGTGGGGCATTGTACATCGACGGCGCATAGTTCGACTTCGAATATTGGGTTTGTGCATAACCGCTGGCTTGTCGGTGGGGGGTTGCAGTCGGAGGAATGTTCTGTGCATATCCAGTAGGCCCGTAGTTGGCGCTCTGTTGGGGTGCTGGGGGGTAAGTCGAAGCCGGATGTTCTGTTTGAGTTGGCGAATAGTACTCGTCAACTGCACGAGAACCGGGGGGTGCCTGCACGTAACCTCCACCAGAATATCCACCTGTCTGGGAAGGGCGTCCACCATAAGCTGCTATGTTGTTCTGCTGGTGGGGGTCGTCGAGGTATACTTTGTCGCCGTCGACGTGCCCAGTCAGAGGCTGTGTCTCGTGGAACGCTGGTAGCCCAACCTCAACGTCTTTCTGCTTCGCCTTTCTATCCGCTTCAGCCTTAACAGCATCCAGACGCATCTGCTCCGAATCCCCATTGGCAGCGTCGGGGCTCTGAACCTTGTCCCATTTGCCGCTCCTAGGCCCTCGCTTGGAGATGCAGCACCGTCCGAGGGTGTAAAAGCATCCACTGAAGAACAGCAACACCCAAGCGGCCAATGTCAGCCAAGTGGCGTTCCCAATCTGAGCGGAGCCTATAGCGTTTATGCGGGCTTTGGCAGCGAAGAAGATGGCGATGTCGAAAATGAATGCGAGTAGGGCGACCACAGCCGCGAAGCCGGAAACACAGGTACTGCAGCATGTCATCGACATTTCTCGTATATGAGCGAGGAGGCCAAAGACCGCTGATCCCGCGGATAGGCCAAGGGCGACGATGTGGAGAACCAAGCAATAAGTGAGCCATTTTACGACGACTTGTGGAATCGCTACGGGAAGCTTGTTGCCAACTAGACTATTAATGTCTTGAAAGAAGTCATAAGCACATGTGAAGAGCCCAAGAACAGGGTTTTACTCACCTAATTGATAGCCAACAGCAGGCGTTGAACAAGTTGTCCCATTCGACAGCTCCAAACAGTAACCCAGCGTCCCAAATGTGATCGATCCATTGTTTCCGGCAATCGATATGTTGGCTTTAAGAAAATAAACAGATTTGAAATAGGGCACGCAGAAGGAAACGACGGCCAAAAGAGCAGTGGCAACACAAGTAACAAGAAAACCTGGGGTTGCGGGGCGAATGATACCCATGATGGGGCTTCACAAGGGGTTTAAAGGCTGAAATGTACGCTGCTAATGCGTTGACAGCCCAAAAGAGTGGTGAGAGTAGGACGTAGAACGTTCACCAGTTGATATGGACGAGAAGAGCAGGAGATGCCCTATTTTGGTAACAACGCACTGCCTCTACCGTCGATGCGCAGCCACAAGCATGCCTGAGCTCGACGAAATTTTGAAATTTACTAGCGCCCAAGTCACATCTCGAATGAGCCGCAGCTTGCTTGGCTTGGTTGCTTCGCCGCGCAGTTACCTCTTGTCGAATCTGAGCTTGATTAGAATCTTGCGTCTTGTACTGCAATTATCTCTGGTGCTTCACTGAAATTGTTGCGCTATACTGCTACATTGCCCCGACTATCTGAGTACACCAGCTTAGCCTCCCAAGCGGCTATACGACCGAGAGTCATCGTACGCACTGCTCGTGTTTCAAGGCACCTCTATGATTTCCTGTTAATTTTCTGACATAATTCCATTTGATACGTAATTGTCAATACACTTTACGCTGGATAAAGTTAACCGTTACCGGGCAAGGCCACATCAAATGCTTCGTTAACCCCACCTGTCCTTTCCAGCATCCTTTATAATATCGGCGGCGCCCTGCTCACGCACCGCAACGCCTCTTGATTGGTTTCATTATGGATGCACGGGCGCATCGAGTTGTCGCTAGTACCGCTGGCTTACTCTTCGCCTCCGTTGGTTTCTCTCTGGTAAGTTGCTCCTTTCCTTCACTTATGCAGCTCTCCAATCATAAACCAGAGTGTCCTCGCAGTACTGTTTGCTCTATTAGCTCCAACCCAATTTGCGGAGAGGGCAAAATCGTCAGCTTCAGTCACTGAAACGCTAGAGAGACGTCGGGCACGCCAGTTGCATGTTCCTGTTAAGCCAAGCTCAGACATTTCACCCACATCGTCATTAGCGCCTTCAACACCACGGGAGGAAGAACCTGTTCCCAAGTTCGCAATAACCAACCATGACAATACAAGGTCTCCCTCGCCTCCACCACCTATCCACAGTCCTGAAAATATGCTACCTCCCACTTTAAAGCGCAAGCCCACTACCATCACGTTCGTTCAAGATTTACATACCTCATCATCGCCGACATTCTCGTCCAGAACCGCCAACCCCATCGCCCCGGAACGCGTCCTGATTCCTTCCGAATACGAAGAAAGCCGTCCATGCTTCAAACTTTTGAACCTGAAACCCCCGTGGGGAGAAAAGCGACCAAAGCTTCACTATGCTATTTCCTCTCCCCACTTGACCTCCCAACCACCGTTACCACTACCGGCCCGAGACGAATCACGAAAGCACTCACCTTTGGGAAAGAAGAGATCAAAGCTGCTTCGTACAGAGGCTGGAGATACTCCTACTGCCCGTGAGTGAGCTTTGTCGACCTTTAAAATGATCTTAACCCAATTTTTCTCTCCCAGGTTCAGTGAGCTATCCAGGGGTGGAGAGCGAAAAGAAGCGGGTAGAAAAAAAGAAATCACAAACGTTAAGAACTCAACCTTACGAAGCTCCCTACTTTTGGCCCCCTCCGGTTCCACCAATTCCGGATATTGAGGCTCAGAAGCGGCGAAAGCCAACTCGCAGCCGCACTTTGCCTCCAGGCCATCGGTCTGCTTTCCAGACGTCGAACAAGACCAAGATAATAGCCGGATCACTGGGACCTCCAGCAGACTATCACGTTTCTGCCACCACGAGTTGAAGGATGGGGAAACATATAGTAGATCTAATAATTGTAAATTATCAGATAAGATCACACTCCCACGCCAACTTGTTCATGTCAGTCCGCTATCGAACCTTCAAGGGACCCAAATGGATGTTGATGCCGCGCTAAGAACCCCTGCACAGGGACTCCCACCATCTGGGTTGCCTGAGTTGGGCCCAGTCCCAAACCTGTCCTCCACGTCCGCATCCGACTCCAATTCCCTGCTCGCACTGGCGACTCCTCACCCCCAGCTCACACAGGAAGCCCCCTCTACACCACATCCTTACCCAGCAAACGCTCATATCGTCATTTCTCGCCCGGAGACACCCAACATGAAACCGAGAACACCGAAGCCTTCAACCCCGAGACCTTCAACTGGCGACTCAACAGCCGGTGCACAGAAGTCACCCCCAGAGATGGGCCGAGCCCTCAATGTCACGGATGCACTGAGCTACCTTGATGCCGTCAAGGTTCAGTTCCAGGACAAGCCGGAAGTGTACAACCGTTTCTTAGATATCATGAAGGACTTCAAAAGCCAAGTGTGAGTCGTCGCCTTCGGTCACACTCTTTTATGTCTTCGTTCAATATGCGTTCAGAATCGATACACCTGGTGTCATTCAACGCGTCTCACGACTATTTCATGGAAACCCGTATCTCATCCAAGGCTTCAACACATTCCTGCCGATGGGTTACCGTATCGACATCTCCGCAGACCCGACCGACCCAAATACCATCACTGTTACTACACCCTCCGGAACGACAACACAAAATACCAACAATCTTTCCCGTTCTCATGTCGGTACGCCGACCTTTCCTGGAGCGTTGCCTGTTATTCCACCGCATGTTACTGCACCGTCATCACGTTCACATACCCCACATACATTCCACCTGCACGGACAGCAGCCACCTTTTGATCCTGTGTTCTCACCAGGCTTCCAAAATCCTCAAACCACCGCTGCTGCATCAGTACTCGGGAACATGGGTAGCAATGGCAAGAACCCCGTCGAGACGCAGCCTGCTGGGGAATTTAACCACGCTATACACTATCTCAATAAGATAAAGGCGCGATACTCGGATGATGCCAACACGTACAAGCAATTCCTGGACATTCTTCAAACGTATCAAAAGGAGCAGAGGCATCTTCAGGACGTGAGTCTGTTCCTCCCTGGAAATTCATGGAACGTTAATTGAAATTTAAAATAGCCTGCCTACCAGTCTCAGGTCTACGTGCAGGTTCAAATATTGTTCAAGGATGCTCCGGACTTGTTGGCCGAGTTCAAAGACTTTCTCCCAGATGCAGTTGCGACTGCACATGGCCAGGGTCCCGCGATATTACCACAACCTGCAGCGGGTACCGGAGCAGCTCCTGCAGCTTGGATTCAACCAGAGACACAATCATCTAGTCCAGCGGATAAAGGTGTGAAGAAGGTGGCAGTACCATCGAAGCGTAAGAAAAGAGTTGCAGAGAAGGAACCCACACCAGTTCCTCCCACAAAGGTTGCTCCCAGCCGGGTGCGTGCAGTGTTTTCTTTGTTCTCGGTTGATAGTTATAAACCTGCTTTGTAGGCTAAAAAGGTCAAGCACCACCATAAACCAGACTCCACGTCAGCGTCCTTTTCACCATTAGTCCAACCGAAATCTCCTCAACCCACGCCGCTTCACGCTGTATCGGTGATGCAACCCTCGCCGTTACCCACATCGCATTCCCTACAGACCCAGAGCTCGTCACATGCCATGGGCGCCTTGGGTAGTACATCGGCCGATAAGCTGCTATTCTTTGACAGGGCCAAAAAGTCACTCGAGAGTCGAGAGATGTACGAAGACTTCTTGAAGCTTTTGAGCCTGTTCTCAAAGGAGATTATCGAGATCAAGACCTTGATTGAACGCGCCCACGTGTTTCTGGGCGATGGCGATCTTCTCTCCGAATTCAAGGACCTCGTTGGCTGGGATGAAAGGCAGGATAATGTCGAAAATGGACCTCCGGGAAGTATCCGCACTGGTCCTCCCGAGGCCCTATCCGCATTACCTGCGGATGACGGAGAGGGGCCGAGTTATCGCAGGTTACCAGATAGTGTGAGATTCGACTCGTCTCTTTTCACACGTCCGGACGATCAATCTTCTGACGTTCTCGCGATTGACAGGAGATACGGCTAGCTTGCTCCGGTCGCGACGAGCTGTGCCGATCAGTGCTCAACGACGAATGGGTTTCGCACCCTACATGGGCGTCCGAGGAAGCTGGATTTATCTCGCACAAGAAGAATTCCTTTGAGGAAGCGCTTCATAAAAGCGAGGAAGAGCGGTTTGAGTATCACGTGCAACTAGAAGGGCTAGCGCGGACGATCGCCGTGCTGGAACCCTTGAATAGTCGGATCGGGGAAATGACAAACGAGGAGCGGACGTTGTTCAAGCTGAAGCCTGACTTTGGCGGACCCAGTAGATCAATATATCACCGACTCATCAAGAAAATCTACGGCCGGGACAGCGGGCAAGAGGTGATTCAGGCTCTTCAAGACTGCCCGAGTGTAGCGGTTCCCGTCGTTCTTGCGCGGTTGAGGCAGAAGGACGAGGAGTGGCGGCGAACTCAGCGGGAATGGAGTCGGACGTGGCGAGAGGTCGATTCGAAGAATTTCTACAAGTCTTTGGACCACCAAGGGATCAGTTTCAAGGCTAACGACAAGAAAAATATCACTGCGAAATACTTCGTAACTGATGTCGAATCTATCAAAAGTCAGCAGCTAGAGGTATGGGAGCAGGAAGGCGGCGCGTCTTTTACACAGGGCTCGGTCGGGCATCAACTTGAATACGCGTTCCACGACACGTCAGCGCTCCTCGACTCTCTCAAGATGGTTTATTCTTTCCTGGATCGTTCTCAGGCGCACTACAGTTCGCAAGAACGCAGGAGCGTCGAGAAGTTCCTCCGTGTCTTCATCCCTCTTCTCTGTATGTACCCCGTGGCCGAGTTTAACGCCGCCTGTGGTCCGTTGGAAGGCACTCACGATGAAGAAACTTCGGTCGATCTGAATATCCATCTGGACGGAACCAGGAGCGGGCGACGTTCCGTGGGGAGTACTCACTCTGTTCATTCGGGTGGGGTTGCCGCTAGCGATCTCAGGAGGAAACTCCTCCGCACGGCTCAGGAAAAAGCTACGGGTAAATCCACACCCGCTGCCTCCCGAGATGCATCTCCTTCTCCCGGACAACATTCGCCTAACGACTCGCGCATTGGAGATGCCCATGACAGCCCCGAAGATATTTGGCTCACGGAGGCCGGTGCTGAGGCCTTCACGCAAATTTTACCTCAAGGTCCTGATTCGGAACGTCCCTTTTTTGCCAATACCACTTTCTATACTTTGCTGCGTTTGCTCCAGGTACGCCCAAATTGTACCTTGATGCCAGATTTCAGTTTGCTCATTTATCACGCAGCTCCTCTATTCTCGTCTCTTGATGTGCAAGGAGATTGGTGCTCAACACGCGGCCGAGAGGCATGCCTCACTACTCGCTAATCCAGTTGCCGTTGAGCTTGGATTGGATGAGCCGAATGGCCCTTCGGCAGTTCTGGAGCAGACGATGGACGTCCTGGGCGATCGGGGTGCAAGCGATAGCGCGAACGTGGTGTACATGTACCTCCTGAACGCATGTGAAAAGCTATTCGATGGTGATATGGATCAGGCCACATTCGAGGAACACATGAGATGGTTTTTTGGCAACAAGGGGAGCAGATCATTTTTATTTTGGCAACTGTTCCTAAAATTAGTTTGGCTATTGATAGGCTTATCACTTGTTCACTTTGGACAAGCTGATAACTGCGCTTGTGAAACAAGTGAGTGTCCGACGCGATACCAACATTGTGAGATTAACACACATTCCAGGTGCAAACCATCCTCTCTGATCACAGATGTCAAGAGTTATGGAAATTATTGCAGAGCGCGCAAAGTTCAGAGACCATCACAAATCAGGATGTGGTCAGATATCGTCGAGAGGCTGAACGGCACGTTGGGCAGGACGACCATTTATATCGACTTCAATGGGTAAGTTCTAAAATTAGACTTTCGTTTCAAATTTAGATGACCCTACGGAACCTATTTCCAGGTTCGGGAATTGAGATGCATACGTGTACATCTCGTGGGTTCTGAGGATCCAAGCATGGATTCGGATGGGACAGCAGTGAGTCGATGGCGGGGATATGTCGATAGCTACGTGATGAGCTATTCAACGGAATGGGCACCGGCGGGGAAGAGAGCAGGCCCAGTGTTTTTGCGAAGGTGCGGTCAGGGACGGCAGCCCAGTGTCAAATTCTCTCGTGATTGACCACGCGTTATCCCATTTTATTTATAGGTGTGCACGAATGGAGGATGGCACAGCCCCCTTCGTGAAGGGCATGAAGATCCGTGTAGGGCTACCATCGTACAAACTAGTGTATGAGAGCGGGAGTGAGGATGTAGCGTGGCGGACGCGGGGGGTGGGGGAGGAGCAGAAGCTGTTTGGGCAAGCACATAGGCGGGAGGAGGAGCGGTGTAAGAGCGTTTATTTAGGATGATGGAAATAACAGATTATTTTATTATTGTAATTGCTAAGAATAGGAATGTCCATGTGATGTTTGAGCTACAATGTCATTTCTCAAGTCAACTCTTGATATCTCCCATCGCCCACATCGCCCAGTCCTTCGTCGTCGTTGACCGTGTCCACAGCCCTTTCCTCGCTGCTACACCCGTTGCCCAGCATTCACGTCATCATCCCACGGTTCTGAACCCTCTTGGTCAGCAATCACATCTGTGGTCACCCAAATCGGATTCGGAAGTCAAGTGGAAGACTTTCTTGGCGTCCTTAGACCTTAATCATGGCCAAGCCAATATCTACTGGTCGTGCTAGCTGCTCAACTCGCTCTCCATCTCATACACGACCGGAAACTATCCATTCATATCGTCGACGACATCGCAGGCGAAGCCCTTCGTCGTCTAGCAGCCCCTCTTCTGCTCTTCTCTCGCTTCTGGCGACAATATGTGCCTCCTCGACTTCTGTTCTCGGTAGTCCGGCACCACCATCCTTTCTGTGCCCTTCGCTCGACGACCCTACTCTAACCCGAAACACTCCTTCACGTGGCACTACCACACCAAAAGTCCGTCGTGCTCTAAAGTTGTCGACGACAGGTGCGAGCAGTACACGACATGTGCCTGCCAAATTCGAGCAGGACAACGACACTGGTCGATGGCAAAAAGCACAGATTTACTCGTTATATGGGTCGACCGTGTGCCTTGTACGTCGTACTGCGCATGATTGCTCCGCATTGTTTCTCATTGTTTCGTCTTAGACATGCAATTCCACGACGTCTGTACCGTCATTCGGTGCTTCGTCTTCTGTACCAAACCCTACACAATCTTCTACCACCAGTTATAACATTCATGACGAACTGCCACCAGGCTGGAAGCCGCGGGTGACAAGTGGCGGAAGGACTACACTTATTCTAGCACTGTCATTGGTACTCGCCTTTCTCAACTGCTTTCTCATAATCGGTTGCCTCTTCTGGCGCAAGACCAGACGTCGGAAACGAAAGCAGAATGACATTGAAATGAAAGTTCGCAAACGGCGGAGGAGTCATTCACTAGACGATGTCAGGGGGTCGATGCTCGCAATGGAGAGGGAGGTGAAGGCGAAGCAGAAGATATGGGCCAGAGCTAGTGCACGTTGGAAGGCAAACGCAAGGTATACAGCTCGCCAAAGGAGAGGGAAGAAGAACGCCTCCACCACCAGGTTTGGCAGTCCACTGGGCTCCAACACCTCACTGGATAGAATGGAAGATACGCAGTCAACCCTTCAAATACCTACATCATCGTCACCTCCACTATCTCGACGGTCTTCGCTAGTCTCTCTCTACGCAGTCACTCCTGTGGAGGATGCCACGACCGGCGCTCGCTCCTTTTCACAAGAAACACAATCCGAGATTATTGTACCAGCCCCCCTAACCTCCATCCCACCCTCGCCACCTGCATATCACCTTCGCATTTCAGAAATCCGTATCTCATCTGCAGCTCAGGAGGGCGATGAAGTGGGCGATAAGCAACCAACTTCCTCACCCCTGTCACCTCATAATCCACAATACTCGTCATCTTCAAATTACCGACCATCCGACCACAGCAATACCTCCATGGACTTCCCTCCCCAGCCCATATCCATACATGCTGCTCATGTTGCGACTGACGACAAGGGTCTCCTTGCCCGTCTAGCCGACCTCGCCTCTGCCCCCCCTCCTGACGGCGCCAACTCATCCCAAACTGACCCAACTACTTTCCATGTCTCTGTTCCAATATGGCAAGACGAGGAATTGGAAGATTTCAAGAACGCGTCGTACGACCCCACAAATTGCAGGCTTCCTCCGTCGCGGTACTCCTCGCGATCATCATCCCCTGCCCCCTTATTCCCTCCACCTCCTTCCAAAGGAAAGATGGCAGCACCTTCGTTCTACGACTACCCTTACTCATTCGAAGATATCTCACTCGAGCCAGATCCCGGCCCGTCTGCTCCACCGTTTGAGGAACAGCCAAGCTGTCCGTTGATTGTGACAGACATTGCACCATCTGCCCCTCCCCTCTCAGAAGCGGAAGCTACATCCTGCGTGGAGTCATATGCAAGCGCTCCAACCCACGACTGGGAAGCATCTGTCGCACCGACATTGTGCCAAAGCAGCGACGCTGCCGAGAAGGCTCACCGTCAGGACACCATATCCACGAGTGATCATACGGAATGTAGATCCTCAGGACCTTCTGCGGACTCTTCTATCCCGACCGTCCAAGGGCCAGTCGCTAGCGACGGAACACCGCCGTGCTATTACCCCTAGCTATTTTACGACCACGCACATATTTACTAGCGTTGTCATTGTAACGTTGGCGAAGTTATCGTATCTGTAGTTGATATAATTCCATCTAATACTCGCCAGTTATCCAAGATAAGATTAGATCGCGTACTTGTGTGTGGAATATTTTTCTCGCACTGTAACCACACTGTGACTATCGGATCCGTCTAGCTAGCCATGGGCAAGTCGCAGAAGAAACGGTCGATGCGAAGACATAACCCTATGAGGGTGCCAGACTCTCATCTACCACATGGTCTTGCTTCCGCCTCCTCAACTTCGTCGAAAACGGAGGCGATTCTGCCAATTCTGCAGAAGGTGATCCTTTACCATCCCGAACTCCCTTACATATCTCATATTGTCTCTAGATGGAAAGCCCGGATGCCGCTGAAAGAAAATGGGCCTGTGTTGCCGTATCCAACCTTATTCAAAACGACCCATCGACCCGGCGATTACTCCAAGGGAAGAATATCGTCGGCGCGCTCATCACAAGACTAACTGATAGCGAGGAAGAAGTCATAGTTGAGGCTGCTGGCTCCCTTCGGTATTTATTCTTTACGACCGACTAGACGCGACATCTGCTCATGATCCAAACAGCAATCTATGCATTGACGGTGGATACGACATCTGTGCAGAGATGTACAACAAAAATATCCTAGTTCCCTGGAAAACCTTCGTTCCAAAAGTATGTAATTTTCTCGCGTCCTTTTGCAATTTATCCTGGACATTTCAACTGCAGATTTCCAATACTCTGGCCCAGTATCTGGAATCTTCAGCGTCGACACCCGAGAATGCTCAAGACATTGTGTACGAGTTTGCGGATAACGTCATTACGACGTTGTGGTGTCTTTCGTGAGTGCCAGTATTTGATGCCTCCATCGTGTCACTTATTCTTGTAGAGAGACGTCGAACAAGGCACTGAACGCCATCAATGAGATGCATTTGATACCGTTTCTCATGTCTTTCTTGGCTGCGCGGGATAACATCCCGCCCGCACCAGTTACAGCTGCCGGTATGTTTTCTAGATTCAATCTGAAATGTCATCTCTCTCAACAGCCTGGAACTAGCCCATTGTCTCTACGTCCTGACCGATGATAACTATCCCGCTATTTCCGATATACGAGCTGACGCTGGATATATCTCATGCCTGCTCGACATTGCTCGATTACCTGAAGCAGTGAATGGCAAGGCGAAGGAGTCCTCTGACCCTCACACCACCACTCTGAAAGTTCTTTGCTCAGGTAAAAGTTTTTTGATCAATTTCGTCACACCTTAGCTCACCTGACCTTTAGGTGTCTTACGGAATCTTTCCCCCTTGCCTCCCCCAACAGCAGCGTCGTTTGTCGACATTGATAAAGATATCATACTACCCCTCCTTCAACCTGTTATCACCTCCATATCATTATCCGATGCCTCGAAAACCGTACTGGACCTCGTAGCAAGACAGGTGAGTTTTGATCAATCTGATACATATAGGTTGACTTAAGAGATTATTTTCAGGATTCCGAACCCCAAATCGAAAAACTATCCCTTAAACATACCCCAAAGTCCGATCATAAATCTCAAGCAGAAGTAGACCTCGAGCGTTTAGAAGCCAATCTGAGAACCGTACAGCTGGCCTTGGAAATTCTTACGGGTGCATGTGCAACTCTTCCCGATCCTGAAAACGATGTGCCAGAGAAAGGCGCAGAAAATGGGAGCGACGACGATGAAGATGAAGGTAAATGCCTTACCTTCGACTCCTCTTGCACTGGCCCTTTCTTATTTCTTCAGACCTAGAGATGAATGAAGTGGACGTTGATATGCAGCAGGATACCACATCAACGAATACAGCTTTGACTTCCTTCTTACCTACACTAGTTGCGCCATTACTCGCTCTCGTGCACTCCACATCTCTATCATTTCCACCATTAGCAGCACCATCGCCGCATCCTCCAACAACCTCTGCCCTTAGTGCCATTCACATCAGTGCACTGGAATGCCTTAATAATGTGTTCCTCTCACTTACTACCAGCCCAAATCCCAGCGTGTCTGCAGACCATAACGCTGGCCATAAGGTTTGGGACGAAATTTGGTCGACTCTGGGTGCCGTAGGTATAGAAACAGGATTAGGGCAAGAGCGGAGGCAGGAGATGTGGCACGTCGCTGTCGGTGTGCTCTGGGGGATCGGAAACGTGTGGAAGGGTTCATTGGTAAGCCCGACCACGCCTTCTGGTCCATCATTAGCAGCCGATTCACCTAGCCGCGATAGATACCCAACGAGGAGCAAGTCAAATTACTGATACAACTGTGTGACACCACATCCGATGAACGGATACGAGTCAAATGTATAGGGACCCTCGAATGCCTTGCGCAGCACCCTCAATCTATTGATGCCAACAGGGTGAGTACTTACCAGCAAATTCAGTTCCCATCTCATTGCTTATCTCGATAACAAGCTTATTTCGCAATACTTGCTCTCAATCCTTCCTTCAAATGGATCACCCTCGTCTGCTGGCACTGAACCGCTCATCCAAGCTGTTTCAGCCCTAATTGACATTTACTCGGATGAAGATATGCCGTACGATATCAATTTCCGCCAGGGGGGGTACCTGGAAAGATTGGCGAGCAGCGTCGAGGAGGTGAAAACGGCTGTCAGAGGAATCGATAGACGTAAGGAGGGCGGGAAGGATCTTCGACGGAGAGCAGAGGAGGTCCGTGACAACCTGGTGGCTTTTATTCAGTATCGGAAGGATCTTGTATTGTAGACTCGTCGTTCTTGGTTCTTGGAGGTAGTATCTGACTTGCGTACGGGCACATGGCGATACCAGCCAGGTTAGAGCACAAACTCTGCATTTTGTGCACCAGAGCATTCTGATCTGATCGGATACCTTTGCGCATTTGGCGGTGCGCTGTTCATGCCGGTGACACCTAAACCATTTTCTAGTCTGCCAGAGAGTGACCGTTCGATCCCTCTAGCTCGGAAAGTTCCGGTCTCGCCGTGGGACTCATGCTAGGTGTTATCATACGGACATTATTATCTTACAGTATTCTAGGTTAGCGGATCAATGATTTCCTAGGACATAAAAGAGGCTCTCATGTAGCTCAGAAAATAACATATTTTAGGCTCGAAAGTCAAATTTCCGTCTGAAAATAACATTTTCCTTATTCAAATCCTTATTCAAATAAAGGCCCAGAGGGATTTCTTTCCTGGGTATATGATGGTAGGGTCTAACGGAGTTGATCTGCTCACAAATGTTTGCAATGAAGATAAATTCCGTTCAGAACCGGCGCTTTTGAGCTTTTTATAGACCGCGCGCGCTGGTTGGACGCATTATGTAAGGATTTCCACGCTATAAGATCTTGTCTGCGTCAACGTATTTGAGGCCAAGTATAGTATTTGAGGGCTATTTCACGACTTTCGGGACAAAGATATGTGGGAGCGCTCTTCCCGCCTCCTGGTGGCGACAATTCCTAAAGTATTAGTAATTCTTTGCTATGTCTTTGCTACATTTTATTAACATAATATTTCTCGAATTGATGCCATCAACATTATCTAAGCAGATCTGAACTAGAGGAATCGAACCCGTACCAAGGGGTGGCAGATCGGTCGATCACGGACATGGTTGATGGCTCAGGTAGGTCCCCCCTACCCCCCCAAATAAGG
>JABCKH010000394.1:0-16972 GCA_018851285.1 Lyophyllum semitale | reverse complement strand
ATACGTGAGAACAGGTTGACTTACCCTCTGTATCGGAGAAAAGGGGAGTAGAGAGTCTTTAATGTCTCCTAGATCATCAACATTTTCTACTATGATGATCCCATCATCTACGTTAGTCGACATGCTGTCAGGATTCTGAGAAGAAACACGTTGGATTGTGGGTTGGGCTGACGGAGAACCAATGAGTGCGTGTCTGAGGTCGCAAATGAGACGGTCGTACCAGGCACTCTCTTTTCTCGTTTGGGTCGTTCACTGTTCTCCCTTGAGCGGCAGCAAGAATTGTCATCAAGGATGAACCGAGCACCGTCATGAGTGTAGCCCCCAAACTGAAGTGGGACGCCTGTCTTCGCAGAGAGTTCTTCAACCTGAACGCGCTGCCATTCCTTTCTCAGGCGTTGACAGTCTGGTGCGCCTTTCCTGCAGTGCGGAGGAAGATCAACGAGCAATTCTATGGGTTCTGCTTGCGCCTTGCGTTTGGCAGACTTTCGCGGTTTATTAGGCGGTTTGTGGAGAGGAATGAAGGACGCATCTGCTGGTTCATGTCGTGAGTGTGATTCTGTATGAGAGTCGTGGTCCGTCCGCCTCCGTTTCGTGTAAGGGCCGTCATGAGCATGCTGTGGGCGTTTCGATGGGTTCGGATAATGTTGGTGATTATGGGATGTTACAAAAGGATAGGTTCCGGTTGGGGGGTTATTGAGTGGCTTATGGTAATAGCGCGTCCGAGTCGTCGAATGACCACTGCGTTGGAATGTTCCTCTGCACCTGCTCGCTTGTGCAGAACGGATCGCCGGAATGGTGCCTCCTTTCTTGTTTAATTGTCGTTCATTGGGTTGCGCATCTTCATTCATAGCATCCGTGTATACAGTATAGAGTGTGAGGAAGGAAGGTTATAAAGGCCCATCATTTCATGCACATGCCTAAATAAACGGCCATAACTTCACATGGACGACTTGAATGCAGCGTCCATAGCTTCCTCCTCTAAGAGGCGGTTTCCACATGACTCAGGTCCTTCGGCGGCCAAGAAGTCGCGAGTCTCTGACGCGGAAACTTTGACTTGGGCAGGAGAGCAGATCGTTCGCCCACCCCTTCGTTCGTGAGCATGCGAACCTTCAGTCCGTCACATTGAATTTTGACTAGCAGTCAGCACGGCCGGACTTCCCATAACTTGGGAAAACAATACCCTTCAACTTGAGCGCTCAACGTCAGAGCCTTCGTGCGATACGCTGGAAATAGAGCGACAGTTGTACAAAAACGTACATATAGAGAAGGGTCTTCAAAAGTCTGACCCGATCATCATTTCTGACGATGAGGAAGGAGTGGGTCCTATGACCCCTTCATCGGCTTCTACGCGCCCTCGGGCGACAAATTTGACAATGTTGAACACGGTTCCACCCAGGTACCGAAAAGTCAAGACCATAGAGGACGACACCATGGAGCCAGGAATTATACCACCTGGAACCTCTGATACAAAGCACATCAAGCACGCTAAGCCAATCCAACAAGATGGAGACGGGGATTTTAACGTTGATCTCGAACCCTCGACCGAGGAAATCTCCGGAATTGAGGACACCAACGATCTCTTGTACCATGGCCTCAACCGAGCGGTATACGAAGATTCTAGCGGGGGTGAGACCGAGGGCGTTGAAAGGTCCTCTTCTCCACCTCCCCCTTATCCTATAAGGCGTTCTCCAATAGCATCGGCGATACCAAGTATGGTTACGCGGGACCATCAGACTGTGGAAGGGTCAAGTGTCGAGAGTATAAGCTCAAGCTCAGGGTCTGAAAGCGACGAAGGAGAATTTGCAGTGAGCACACGGCCCGTGGATCATACAGTACGGCATAATAAAGCGACTGCTCCTTCATTGCCCTTGCTGCGAGATCAGCCCAACTCTCGATTGCGAGCTGGAAAACCTCACTCTGTCGTTCTTCCCGGCCGGACCGTCCCGCAGGAGGAGGAGAACCCCTCTCGGAAGCTGCCCAACGCCCCCCACAATAGATCAAGGCGTATTCTGGTTCCACGTTCTAATGATCTCCCGATAGTCACGATATCTATGCGCTCCGATGCGCAATTTTTTGACCGCAACAAGAGGTCCGTTGACACAATCAATCACTGTTGCAGTTATCTTGACCCCTGTCAGGTGTCGCATATCGGCGTTTTCCTTACCTTCTAGTGAACCTTACCGAAAGGTTATCGATGCCTGCGTAATCCGTAACACCGTCGTAGTTGGCTACGGCGATGGACCACACCAGGTATCTCTCATCCCGCTTATCAAGGTAAGTCACCTCAAAGCCAACTCTGAAGGTGATGCCAACTAGCACCAGGAGACGAAGCCATCCATGGTTGAACTAGGTCATCACCCCCATCGTCGCGATTCAAGGGGGGACAATCCAAGTAAATCTACGAAAGGGTCTGCTTTGCTGAGCTGCCTCGCACCTGGTCGATCTGCTGGCGATGCCTTGAATTTCTTTACTGGGGGATATGACAAGTCAATCAAACGGTGGACCATCCGTGGTCGGAACATCGAAAGCGAAACAATAACTCGTTGCATTACAGTACCTCATGCTCTGAGCTCCCGTGATCGCAAGCTGTTCTATAGCGCTGGAGCCAAACTGTCGACTCTGGATCTTGACCATCTAACCGCTAGACCCACAGTCGTGGATTTCAGCAATAAGATATGCCACATACACGTGCACCCCGATAAACCAAACATATCGATACTTGAGGTACGTCTTCCCGCGAACCTATAAGGATGATAAAAGTTTACTGATTAGTTTCTATATAAAGGTTAATCACTTTGATGAGCAGATCTTGGTCTTCGATGACCGTAAAAGGCCTGGATTCGACAGACCTGCAGATATCAAGTTGGGCTACAGAAGTAAAAGCAAAACACACAGTTCGTTCTACCGCGGTAGCACCAGTATGTCGCTTTTTGTGAGAGGATATTCAGATGGGCACATCTGTATCTGGGACTACAGAAACGCCAAGGTAGCTCAGCTGTCTTTCGGGTTGATATACACAGGTGGCTGACTACATCACCAGAAACCGACGGTCATCGTGCGGGCGCTGCAAGGGAAAATCTTCCACACAGCCCTAACTGGGTCAGAGATCATTTGCTTCGCACAAGATTCATTGAGCTTCCTCGATTTTCAGGGGAAACCGTTATGACATGTCAGGCTTTATTGTGCGAGCCTTGGTCACCTGTAAAGGAACATGTCCAGCCAGTGTAATGTCGAATGTGCGCATATACATAATGGATCATAGATGATTGAGTCCAAGATACAGACAAGAACTAAGTTAATGTGAACAACTAGTCAGACTTCGACCAGCCTCCCAGTTCCACAGCGAAAGCCACCGCAAGTTTGGAGAACTCCAACATGTGGGCGAAACTGAACTCTTTAGAAATATCGATGCGGCTACAAAGAATGTTTAAACTTCGGACAGGAATATTACGCAATGGCTTACTCGTTGGCAGAGTGGATGTTCTTGTTTGAGTTTTCAAAAGAACTCTCTGATATCGACATATGGTGTAAGTATTCGTTCGAGAAAGCGTTGGACTACCCTTACCGATGGTGAAAGATGCCGGGTATCCAGCCTTCTGCCACGAGGCGCTGCAATTTTTTAATGAAAATCATAAACATGTGTACGGCTGGAACATAGAAAAACTCTCAACTGATCACTGCAAGCATAACCGCATTTAGTCTGCGACAGAAGAATGGATATGAGAAAATATCCTAGTTCCAATCAGACGAATGAGCTGACCTCCACGTAGGGGATATCGAGGTATAGGTCGACCAGCGCTTTGTTGAACTTCGTCACACTAGAACAGTCAAGTGAGAAGAGATCAGATGATAATGATAATAATGTAATTACCCTACATCGGTGTAATCTGTGATGATTCCCACTTCTTCTCGAGTTCCTCGCTGATAAGATTAACTTCTCCGGACAACGCATTGGGATCAGAACGGGAAATTAATTACCTTGACCCAAGCTGTCATATCGAACTATCTCCGGTCAACAAACGTTGCAAGGGGCTAAGAGCGAAAGTACCTGGCTCATGGCGACCACGTTCACTGAACGCGTCTCATAGTCCCGGGCAACAGCTTGAGAGCCCAGAAGACCTCCTTCCTAAATCGAAGTCAGGGTGGTTTCGTTCCGTCTGGTGATCAGGAAGACTTACCTCGGCAGAGTACCAGTGGAATTCTACAGCACGCTGAGGGCGAAAGTCCGCTGCAATCAAAGCACGATAGGATTCTAAGATCGTAACGCTTCCCGAGCCATCATCTGCAGGGTCTGCGTTATTATCGGCCGGAAATAAGGAAACACTTTGCCACACCATCCGCGCCTGTGTACATCGTGAATCAGACGGCACCCAGGCAGAAGAAGTAAATCACATACCAGGCGCAGGAAGAAATGGCCACATGTTGGTGCTGCCGAGATAGAAAGATTGTCACAAAGGAGGTCATGAGGTTCAAAAATCGATTTTACCTGTCTTGGTGAGCACCAACAATGACAACGCTGTTGTCGCTAGAAGACGAGCCATTGATCCTGACGATCTGTGTTTGAAGGTAAGGGGGCGTCTAAAAACCGAGGAGAGCGGACCGACGATGGAACTCTGGCCCCATGAGTGGTGGAATTCAGAAAGTGTGATCAACTCTTGAAGAGACTTCGGCGCTGATTCTTTCGTAATCTGTAATATTTTTTACTTAAATTTCTGCATGACTTTCAAAGCTTTAGAAGTCCACCTGTTCAACGCGTGAAAGAAGCCACTGTTGACTTTGTTTCCCAGTCTACGGCCAGCGACTTCAGAAGAAAACACGTTTTGAAGAAGAGCAAGATTTACGTCACTGCGATAATCTGTGGGGTCAAGTCACATCAGGGCAACGACAGAGAAGGGGATAGAGATCAAAGTACGTCTCGTGCGGAAACTGGAGAATTTCTCAAGGTTTTTCCTCGGACCCTGGGTAGAGAGGGTCTTGAGAATAGGCCTGACTTTCTCTGTGGCGTTTGGTGATGGAAATGAGGCTTAAGGAACCCACATGTAAACATTTTACACGTAATGAGCAAGGAGGGCGGACATACCTTCGTTCTGCAGCCTCAGGTGGGCCGATGTTCCTAAGTCTTGTGTGTCTGTGCTATGCATTTATGCGTCAATGATGTCCCGATGCAAAAATAAGCTAGATTCACATGTCGAAAAACTTGACGCCTTGTGCTTTCATTTGGATCTGTATACGAATATTGGGTCCGCGATAAGGAAGGAAGTGGGTGATAGGTACCTTCTCCAGCTCAGACATCCAGACAGGTGTCTGACCCTCGATTTGGACAAGCCGTTGAGCGTTAAGATCCAAAGTGAATCCCGGATGGCTTTGCATGAGCCCGACCCCGAGAGGAGCCTGTTCTTCGAACAAGGGAGTAGCAACTGCGATGCATGCTAGCGCTAGTAGAATTGAAAAGGACTTCATAGTTTCTGTTGGTTGAAGTTGAAGTGGAAGCGAGTATCCACTGCCAACGCGTAACACCTTTCGTGGTCTGAGTCATGTGATCCTTATCGTATAAATTCTTCCCAAGTCTGGTGCACGATTCACACTGAACTTCTGGCGTGATGTCAAAGGCGGCTTTGAAGGCTAGGGCGCAGGTTGTGGTGTGTCTTCCTCTCGTAATGATCTCCACGTTCTCCACTAACCGTTTATGGTGGTATTCCGCAGCGATTGCTCATTCCAGCTGGGAAGGCTGCCCCAACACCACCCGTTGGGCCGGCACTTGGTGCTCGTGGTGTCAAGTCTATGGACTTTTGTAAAGAGTTCAACGCCAAGACCGCACACATAGAGCAGGGCGTGCCCACTCCAACACTCATTACCGTACAGCCCGACCGCTCATTTAACTTCGTCACCAAAACCCCACCGGCCTCATATTTCCTCAAGAAGGCAGCTGGTATCGACAAAGGGACCGGAAAACCAGGGCATGAAGTCACCGGGACAATCAGCCTCAAGCATGTGTACGAGATTGCGAAGATTAAATCGACAGATGAGCATATGAAGCATCTTCCACTAGAATCCATTGCCAGAATGGTTGTTGGTAGCGCTAGGAGCTTGGGTGTGCAAGTCATCCCATGAGCCGAGCCCCGTGGGTGGAATTACACCACCTTTCCTCCTCTTGTACTGACATGGTTAGTAGGTCAAATCTGACGTCGACTTATCGTTCTTTCGTCATCGGTTCTATCCGTGTAAAATTAGTTGTATTCCATTCTAATACCCAATTATTCACTATCTGTTCCTAATTCAGGATTCAAAAACAAAGGTCTATGCTTCAATGCGTGTTGTCGCTTTATCAAAGGTTTGCGCCTGCGTACCAACGGCTGTTTCAACCAACCGGACCCTTGTGCCAGGAAGCATTGTTTAAGGTTTCGCCATCGAGCTGAACTCGCCCTATGGTCGATCTCCGATCGTATAGTTCTCAGCTCCCTGCGCCATCGTTAGCTACCGACATTGCCATCCGGGTGCGACCATTGTCGCGTCTCCGCTTGGCACATAGCTAAAAAGAGACTTCGAACGCGACTAGAGACTAAAGCTACCTTATCTTGTAGAAACTTCATCCGGAAACGGGTGGCCCGACTTGATGTGAGATCTTGTCCCGAACCCCGGATACAAGATACACGTTTGGAAGCCTCACTACATATGTCTGGACCATCGTCTTGCGACCCAACTGCCTTATACGGTGGCCTCGTGGATGTCAAGAAAACATTACAAAATATCTTGATCTTTCAATGGGATAGTATGACACCTTCTTTCTCATGAATGCACGGTGCGTCCATGCCCTGTACCTTTAAAAAAGCAAAACAGCGGATGTATTTTTTGTCTTTGTTTTCTTCAATACAAAGATATTACAAAACATCGCGCGTTTCGGCCTTTTAACTCGTGGCCCTTTACCGGTCGTCCTGACCTCGACTTTTACTGCCAAAGTTTGCTCCACTGACCAAGGCTCAGCATGAGCCCTCCCTTCTCCATTGACACGTTTCTGTCATTTTCGGCCTTCATCTTTTTGCCAGATGTGCACGTTTCCGATCGATTCTAGGATCATCAATCGAACAAGACAAGCAAACGAGGTATACAATTCTCCAAATCCGTCGGTGGTATGCCTCGGGATGATTTAAAAACCTGGAAATTTCTCGAGGGACCATACCAGGTCATCTTCGCCCAGATCACAACACCTCGACCATGACTACCGCTTCTAACGACATTCTTTCATGGACCAACCAAGATCCACGAGAGAGCCAACTCTTCAATTCCTGGGGTGTTCTTTACCGTTTCCAGGTACGGTTCTGCATTACGGTGTTGTGGTCAGTAATCAACAGTCGTGGTTAGACAACCGTAAGCGCCAGTGGACAGAGTATCACGACTTTGTGGCGGGCAATTCGTCCCAATAAAGAGGACCGAGTGGCGAAACTCGAGTGGGCTAACAACGGCGGGCTTGGACGCGTCATAATTGGCAAAGTACTTTCATTGCATTCCTACTTGTCTCAGATCAACGTTTAACGTGCCGTGTCCCACAGAACACATTGCCGATGGCCGACTTGGCTATCCCGGATCCTCATCAGAACGTGAGCTCCGTCCAAGCAACCGGAAGTCTCTCGCTTATGCTTCCTTCTAGGGCGTGCGGTTCTTCAGCGGCCCTGATGGTCAACAGTATCGATGGCGGCCCAGCGCGACAAACCACGATATCCTGGTATGTCTTTTGAAATTCCTCGACGTGCGCGCCGTCACCTGATGCTTTTTTCTTTGTAGCTCCAGGATAGCACCGGCGTGGTCATTGCGTTCTTCCGCCCCACCCGGCCAACGCGTTACCAGATCGGTGATGTGTATGGCGAGCTGCACTTCATCCGCGCGGCTGGCACGGGTACAGTGGTACATATGCCTCCACTCATCGTCCCCACATATTTCCTGACGTTTTCTTCCCCGCATTGGTAGATGCACCCTCCAGTGATGGACACAGTCGTTGTGACTGCAATGCTCTATCGTTTCTGTGCGCAATGGAATCTTTGAACGTGTATCGTGGTCAGTATGCGATTCATTTTGTACCTATAGCTTCTGTCGGCGGCCGCGTCGCCGTCCCCCCTGTACCATACGCTTTTAATTATCTCGCTACTCTACATGAAATAAAATCCTTATTGATCACCCTTGAAGTCGATTATCCGAGACACTTTCTACTTCGTCAAAGAGACTCCTGCAGGGTCGGGGTGCATGGCGGATGACGCAGGCGATAGATGTTGCACAGAACCATACAACGAGTTACCGGATCGATCATAGGAAAAAAGCCCATCGAGATGATCTTGAGCTCACGTGGAACGAACGCGAGGCAGGAAATGTGAAATCGCGTCAAGTCCTGAACACGATGCAGTTGACATACAGGTACAACGTATAGGAAGTGCTGATCACCCGACCCCACCACCACCTCGCTTTACCGTTTACAATTTCACGTTGGCCTGAACCTCCTGGTCTTCTGATGAAACGACATCGAGAATCTCGTCTACGGTGCGCAGCACCCATTCTGTCCCCTCGTCGCTCGCAAGCCACGCGTCTTCTGCGGATAGGCCCTCGACATACCGGGCCTTGAGCAGCCCAAACGTGTGACTCATAAGCTGTGGTCCCACTCTGCCCTCTGCGCGCAGTACCGCGATCCCAACTACGGAACCTAGAGCGCGGCTGAGGTTCCCCTGATCGGGATCATCAAGGCTGCTGTCATCGGCGAACGCCTTCATTCCCCCAGGCATGGGGGAAAGTACCGAGCCATAGTTCTGGATAATGAAAGCTGCGATGCAACGAGGACAGAGATGAGCACGAGATCTTTGCAAATAGGGAACCCAGATCGGGCGGGCGTGTGCATCAGATAAGTGGCACGGTGGGTCAATGACTCAGATCGGCCGATGAAGCCAGGCATTCTGAGCACTTCACACCCCACGCCAAGATTGGAAAGGATATGTCAGATGAAGGAACGTGGTGCGTACATATGAAGTCTGGGTGATAAGCCCCAAGTTTGTTGTAGAGTTTATCTGCATGAGGCGCGTAGATAGAGTTCCACAAAGCCTGGCCCCGCGCAATTGTCGATTCGATGTTCCCGGGTGTTGCGAGCCTGTCAAGAAATGTTTGCAAGTCAGAACTAGATAGCATACAAGGGGCGTCGAGGAAGCCTTCGGCTGGGAAATGAAAGATTTCATTTGCACCTGCGAGATTGGATCCTCAGGGACTTCTTTACGTCGTCATCGAGCGCTTCGTGCAATGCCGCAAGGGAAAGAATGACCTGGAAAGACCGGTCTAAGCCCACACATAGAAGGGGCTAGTCCGCTGAAAGGAATTGATTGCTCACTCGAGGAACGCCCACGAAGATTGTGCTCTTCAAAGCTGACTCGCGCATAAGAGCAGCTTTATTTACGGCTTGAGCCACGTTTGCGCGAGAACCGGGTTCATTTGCATTCGTGTTAGTCACGAAACGGTACAGATGACCTATGGACGCAGGGCGATTGGCGCTAAGGAGGGTGCATGTCTATGAGCACCAGTTCAGTTTGGCGACAGGATGTGCATGCGCAAGCGTTAGACTTCATACCGCCAGCACCAGCCAACCTGTTTCCGCGTTCTTAAGCCTTGCATCGCGAAATGTTCGGGAAAAGAGACTATGGAGCTTGGGGAGAGGAGGGCCTGACAGCACATTTGGATTGCGCAACGTCAACAGCTGCTTGATTGACGGTGGAAGATGCTTAACCATAGCGAACGGGTACCTGACGTGGAGCAGGGAAACAAGCAAAACATTATCTCGTTATCTTGTTATCTTACCCGCGAAGGTTACGAACTACCTGCCTATTTTGTCACTCATAGCAATATAATGCATGAACGTAGCGAAATCATCACTACATTTCAAGGACGTATATATTCTGGTAACCAGTACAGCAACGCTATTCAATAGACCAAAGGCCGCCAGACGCCCGCTCAGTGGGGCTGCGGGGAAGAAGAGTGTAAAAGAAGGATTATGCGGATGAGGGGTATCGGGTAAAAATGCAGATCCAAGTAAAATGCAATAAATCAGCATAACGGCACATGGGACCCCCAGGTACTACATCAATGGAGGATAAGTTCCACCGTCTAGTTAATGTACAGGTAGCCAAGGTCTGTCGGCTTGCCGTTGCTGGCCAACAGCTGGTTGAGAGGGTTGACATTACCCATGTCGTACATGGCGCCTGAGTATAAATGAGTGGTGTGGTCCATGTTAAAGAGGAATTGGACTAACCGAAGGCGAAGTAGTGGGCAATCCAGGGGGTATTGTCCATGAAGTTCTTGGTCTGGCTCATGAAGGCGAAGACCTGGTCCTTGGAGCATTGCTGGCCTCCACCAAAGTTCTATCCAACGATAATTGTTAGCGGCGTAGATAACCAAACGGTGAAAACTTGTATACCTGACAGGCGTACTCGGTGGGCCAGACAGGAAGGTTAAAGGTGGTGTGGAAGTCGGTGAGGTAGCTGATCATAACCTTGGGATCAGTGCCGTAGAAGTGAAGAGCAATACCATCGAACTGCGAAAGCATTAATCTCAGTGACTAGAACAACAGGGAGATGTACATACCGTGCACCCTGCACAAGCTGCGAAGAAGTCTTGCATCCACTTTTTGCCAGAGGGAGCATTGGTGCAGGCAGGAGAGATGAGGCTGTAACCCTTGGCCTTCAGTGGTTGAATGTACTGCTGCCAGAGCTGGGCGCCGCGTTGGGGAGTCATGTCAGATTGACCCTGCTGGTTTGGCCTATAATGACATGAGCTAAGTGTGATGGGCAGATACTCAAGAAACCTTACTCGTTGAAGCCAAAGACGGTCTTGGCGTAGCCTTGCACGACTAGACGCTGGAATTCCGAGGTCTGTTTCTCACCCCACAACATGGGGATGCCTTCGTAACCGAGCTTCTTGGCCGCAGAAGGAACCCAAGGGCTCCACGTATATATACTGTAAAACGAAGATGAGAAAAGTTTCGGTGAACGTCGTGGTATACGTACGGAGAGACTTTGTCGGTCTTGAAGTTGGCGAGAGCATTGTCATCATTAATAGGCCAGCCTAGACCAACTTTGCCTACACCTCCATTGGAACCGGAGTTGCCACCACCATTGCTAGGGGTTGTGCTTCCGCCACCTGTTGAAGGGGTAGTGGTGGGGGCAGGGGTCTTGGTCGTGGCAGGCTTGGTCGGGGACTGGGTGGGAGTGGGAGTGGGCTTGACGGTAGGCTTGACAACGGTCGAAGAACTCGAGACGAGGGTCGAAGAACCTGGGCGGGGCTTGCAACGCTTGCTGTTCGTTGCACGTTTCTTCTTAGCAAGGACAGCGTGGTCGTGGTTGGAAGAACGAGCAATGAAGTGGGTGTCGACTGTCAGAGCATTTACGGGTGTAGCACCGTAAGAGCAGGCAAGAATTGCGAGGGACGAAACGGCGAGGAGGTTGAGAAGTTTGGTGACGGCCATCGTACGGTGAGGTCGTGAATGAACGGGCAGTAAATGAATGTAGGTTGGCCGCGGCCCAACGTCGAGGATGATGCGAGGAAGGAAAACTTTGGATTGTTGGTTTTTTTCAGAAGTTCATTTAAGCGGGCGGTTGTTGCCGCCATCAACGCACGGACCGTTCTGCCAAGCTCAGTGTGGCATCAAAGAATGACAATGACAGCAATGTTATTGCCAAGCAGCATTATCTCAACGGTGCCAGAGACGCGCCCTTTTACGTTTACTAAATGGCAGAATTGTAGTAGTAGCAAACAGCCTGCACGGTGAATAACGGCCAGCGGACTCAACGGACTCACTACGTGGCCAATTCTCCATGGCAACGGTCAACAAATTTCCTAATGCGGAGATGCCCTAATGTGGTCTAGTTTGTTGGTGTTTACCTACATAAGAAGAGCTGGGATGTGGGATCAAGCTTTTCTTGACCTCCAAGTTTGACACGAAGAAACCGGTTCAACAAGTTCAGCTCACGTTCATCAACCACAAACTCTCACCAGCCCACCGCCGCTCATAATGTCTGACGCCCCAGCCGCCCCTGTCACCGAAAACGGCGTGCCTCCAGTTACGCAAGAAGAAGCTCCTGGTTTCAAGGTCTACTTATTTCTTCTTCTCTTTTCCTTGCTCCACTCATCTCAATCTCTTTCCCAGGTCTTCGCAGGCAATCTTGCGTACTCTACTACGGATGAAGGGCTGAAGGCTTTCTTTGCGCCTGTTCAGAGCGACATGTACGTGGCAACTTTGCACAGCCTTCCATCATTTAATCATCATTTCCCCAGCCTTTCGGCACAGGTCATTCTACGTGGCACACGCTCCGCTGGATATGGCTTTGTCGCTCTGGCCACCGCAGAGGCCGCTCAAAAGGCCGTCGAACTCCTTGACAAGACGGAGCTCGACAGCCGTCAGGTAATCGTCGAGGTTGCCAAACCCTCCGAGCAGAAAGACAAGGAGAAGAAAGAGAAGAAGGCCAAGAGGAGACCCGGCAGGCGTGGCAGCAAGGCTGTTCCCGGTGAAATCTCAGAGGCTGAGGCCAACGGCGAAGCTGCAAAAGTCGACGATGCAGCTGTCGACGCACCTGGCTCTGACGAAGCTGCCAAGCCCAAGAAGAAGAAGAAGGCTGCTGTAAGCCCCTTAATTTATTAAGGTCGCTGACCTCATCTCATCTAACATCGTTGTGATCAGCGCAAGTCTAAGGCCAAGGTCGAGGGTGAGACGACCGACACTGGTGCCGTCACTCCCGCAGGGGAGACCGATGCTGCCGCCACCGTCGAGGGTGCTGCCAAGAAGGCGCCCCGCGCTCGCAAGCCCAAGGCTCCTCGCGCTCCCCGACCCGCTGGTGAAGACCCCGTTGGCGAACCCTCCAAGACCATGCTCTTCGTTGCCAACCTTGGTTTCAATATCGACGATGCTGGCCTCTCTGCCTTGTTCACCGACGCTGGCATCACTGTCAACTCTGCTCGTATTGTCCGCCGGCGATGGGGCCAGCCCAGGAAGAGCAAAGGCTATGGCTTCGTCGACGTCGGTGGCGAGGAGGAACAGAAAAAAGCAATTGCTGCTCTTGAAGGCAAGGATGTCGGTGGAAGGACCATCGCCGTTAAGGTTGCTGTCAATGCCCCCCACGATGAGGAAGCCGCTGAGGATGCCAAGGCTCCGGCTGAGGTCGCTGCTGCTACCTAATACATGACCCGTTACGTCTCCCCCCTCTCATGCTCATGTTACGAAATGGCTTTCTATGACAGTGAACCAAGTTCTTGAAAGTACTGCGTTCGATTACTACTTTTCACTAGTCAAGTACATTGCGGTCTGGCGCCGTATCTCGTGTAGTTCTTAATAACCTGTGGTTGTTTGATGATGAACATACCCATTCCACTGTTTTTCTAGCTGATGAGTCACAAGAAGTTCGAATTTTGCTATTTCCACGTGGGGTCGAGGCGGCAAGAGCCATCGCGCTAGTGTTTTATTTACGTGTTGTTTGTGCGACGATGTCTGGAGACGAAGATGACTATCTCTCCGACAAATTTCTACTTGACGCTGCATCGACCGCGGCTGCACCAAAAACATACGCTCAGCTTCGCAAGGAAGCTGAAAGGAAGGCGAAACTGAAGAATGAGCAGAACAGGATCAAGAGCAGACGGCAGCGCGAGCTCGAAGCCCGTGAGGAGGGCCTTAGCAAGAGTCTGTTCGAGCGCGCGAAGGAGGAGGAGGTTGCAGGGGTGTCCTCTGGAAACAAGGCACTCTCGATGATGATGAAGATGGGATTCAAACCCGGACAGGCGCTCGGAAGAGTTGAGGAGCTGATAGTGAAACCAGCGTCCCCTGCGTCTCGGGATCCATCTGAAGCTGAACTCGAGGTTGAGCCTTCACTCGGACCGTCTGCTAGGAAGTCCGGGCATGTTATTGAACCGTTACCTTTAAGCGAATGGACAGGTCTGTCGCTTCGTCGTTCCTCCACCGTTTGCAAATCTGGGAGGTTAACGACGATATCTATGTAGGGAAAAAAGGGATCGGGTTGGGCAAGCGCGCACGGTCGCCAACGACGTCTGCTGAGCGAATTGCCAAGATGGCCAAGATGGCCAAAGAGACGGAGGAGATTTGCCACCAGGACTATCGAAACCGGGCGAAACGAGAATATGAGGAGAAGCGTGATGAAGGGCGACTTGGTGCGTTGTCCTGTTTCCTCGTCACTCGATTCCATTTGAGAGGCTTATCCCGAGCTTCCCTTCGCAGGTCCAGCACAACGCACTTGCGTGACATTGGACGAACAGGCGGGGAAACAAGTTGAGTGTTTATATATGGCAATAGATGGGGCTCATTTTTTTTCATGTCCACTCCGCTCTGTTCTGTTCCATGGAACGCAGTTTCATGTTCTATGGCTTAATCCTAATAATGCCGACTCGTTTCCTGCTGGGCTGTTGGACGCGTTGACCATACGCGGCGCTCCGGGACTTCCACATGAATATCAAGGCGAGCCGATCCAGGTGCGCCTACGGAAACAAATGCAAGCAGATGCACTCCGACCGCTGGACGACTCAGAGAGCGCGGTAAAGGACGTTGCGCTTGTCGAGACGTTCCCTTCGGGGTTGATCGAAGAGGCTATCCAGTATCTGCGTCTCCAGGTGAAGTGATCATTCAATTTTCCCATTCTCTTGACAAACCCCCTTCTAACCAATTTAATTCTCAGGCACAAGATCGCCTTCACCTTGTTCTTGCGTACCTACGCGACCATTATGCGTACTGTTTTTGGTGTGGAGTGCAGTATAACGATGAGGAGGCGATGGAAAATCAGTGCCCTGGTCCTGATGAGGAGTCTCACGATTGATTCTTATGGAGATCCTTAATCTCTAAGGAGATGCGACCTAGGTCTGTTGCGACCGGACGTGCACCGTCTCTGAGATCATGATATTAAAGTATACACCAGACCACTTTTCCCAGTTGTAATATCACAACATAATCGAATCTTCCGTTGGCCACCGCCGCCCGAGTTGGGAAGTCGAACTTGGAGTGGAAGTTATTAGGTCCGCAAACCGTCTAACGCCGGGTGGTTTGCCGCAGAAGTAAAAGGATGGGCTGGCGACGATTGGAAACACAGATGCTCCATTCGCGTATATTTCGTATGTTTGGAACAATAAGAAAGCGGAGTTGAATGAAGGAGCCCAAAGAGTGTATGTAATGTCCACATGGATGGGATGAAACAAAAGGTCCGATTGGGTAGCTCGACTAGAACTAGCATAAGTCCAACAAGAGGGAATAGAATGGTATGGTATATATTATTACAATGCGTAACAATGCGAAGTCCTTAGCATATGTCCAACGAATTCATGTTCTGTTATACAATGGTCCATAGGAAGGAAAAGGAGGGATAAAAAAATGTAATGGCGAACCGAAAGGCTCAGACAACATGAGCAAGTGAGCCGCGCCGCGGATAGTGCATGTTGAGGTCAGCAGAGCGAGGAGGAGTGGAGAGTCGTATCCCGACATGGCGGCGATGGTGGCTGGAGTGGGTTTTGGTTGCGTCTCCAAAAGAGTAGTCATTTTCGAAGGAAATGGACTCAGAGTCGTTGGGGGTGATGGGGAATGAGTCTGAGTTGGCGGAATTGGGCCAGAAGGCTGGAAGGGTTGGTACGGTCACGGGCATAGGTGGCGGAGAATCACGAGATTCTCGAGGAAACGTCGGCGAAGTCGGCGAAGTGCTAGGTGTTTTGCGGCGAACGTAAGAGGAGATGGGGGTGTTGGCTGCGAGGTCAGAAGCAGAGCCATAAACATTGACGGAGAGTTTATTCATGGGTCGTCTTGATAAGCGAGGGGATGACGCTGATCGTGGTGAAGAAGAAATGGCCTGGAACAACTCGATAAGTACCGGGATGTATAAATAATGAAAGCACCACTCACGCGTAAAGGAGACTGATCACGCTCCAAGGAACAGGAAGAATTAGAGGATAAACTTCCCCTTCGAGGAGCGGACTGCGGCAGGTGATCAGCGACGGTGCCGGGAAGATGGGCGGAGTACATACGACGATAGGGGAATATGGAGAATAACGAGCGACCCTCGGGCGGGTCGACTCCCTCAAAGATTGAGTGGACTTTGATCTAGAGTGCAAAGGCCAAGCAGCACATGCAAGGCGAGGTGAAGCAGAAGGGGAAGAAAATGAAGATTTGGGCGTTTGATCCGAGGTTTTAGTGGATTGGTCCAAACCAAGGGACGCCATGAGCTCGACAAAGGAAGGGAGTGAAGTCATTGTAGATGAAAGTTGGCGAAGGAAAAAGAAACAAAAACGGAGAGGTATAAGTAGCTTCGGAAGGAGGCAACGAGCAACCTTGAATTCAGAAACGCCGGATCCCCTCTATAAGAGAGCTGGTGTCTGCCCTAGAAACAGCCTACGATCATGTTGTCAAGATGTCCTATTATCGCCTCCACTGTCTAGTGGTTGTGAAGACCAAAACAGAATGAATATCAATAACGGTCGGCAAGGTGATACGTGGTGATTTAGGCAAGCTCCCTCGGCGATTATACTGAAGGAGATCATGATGCCATCGCTGGGCTTGGTATGATTATAAGTAGCTTGGTAGTCGCTACAGGCCTGCGCAATCGAGCTCGGTTCACCTAAGAGTTGGAGTATCTCAAGAGGAAATGGTGTGTCAATGGGGGATCGATACCATCACAATCCGACAGAGGCCTCGCAGCTGTCACCAATAAGTACCATACCACCAAGATTCTCCTGGTCACCAAGTGCTACCAAGCACTGGTCACAACACAGATTGGCATATCTACCAATGCTGTGCGAGCCGACGCATGTGCTCCGGTCCAACAGATGGAAGTTCGCGTCGCTGTATCGCGACCTTCAGACTGTCTGCCAGAAACTTGAGAGAAAGTTGGTACTTATACACCGCTAACTCGGTCTCACGTCACTCGCAGGCAGACAAATTGTCTGATGGTCACGAAATCACTGATCTGGAAAT
>JABCKH010000393.1:0-16992 GCA_018851285.1 Lyophyllum semitale | reverse complement strand
CCAGTGAACAGTTAGCCCAGTGAACACTATAGGTCACGCGTCACAACCTGTGAACACTCGGTCGAAATACTACAGTATTACTCTCCCGCGTTGTCATGTTCCACCGCAGGACAGGCCTACACCCCTCCAGGGTTTCACCATACACGGCCGTGCAAGGATCGATTTCAAACCAAACTCGTCTTGTTCACCCTCCGTCCCCTTAGGCCGATGGGTAGTTTCGGACTTCATCGCCTTGCGCCGCCTCTCCAGTGGAAAGATAACCCTAAGATTATCTTGGTACCTTGGCATCTGCTGTGCGATTAATTGCAAGGGCTTTGTGTCGTTGGCTATACACCATTCATCGCGGATCTTTCATTTCGAACGCGATTGAAATTGCCCTCAGGAGTCGCCCTCTCTCCCCTAGACCTTGCTACGATATCACGTCATCTTTAGGCTCGGTCTTTGTTCTAATTTGTGTCCGAATTGTTTCGTTATATCATCTCTCCTGTCATTTCTCATTCAACACTCGCTTCCTGCTGTGTATGGTGTTCCATGGCGACTACGATGAATGTCTGGCCGCCCTGGAAACTTGTCTTTGGTATTACTGGACATTCGTTAAAATGAAATGCAAGCACGTGAGTCGCGTAGTAATTTTTCTTTTATATATTTTGAACACAATTTGCTAACTCAACGGATCTGGAGTTCGGTGCTATCACCGAGGGTGGTTTTCATCCTCCTCTTCGCCAATGTGTGGTGTTCCAACCATTTAACTGTGATAGGTATCCCGCTTTAGCCTCTGTTTTTGCTTGACATTCGTTTCAATTAAATTCAAGTACGTCAATCGCCTAGTATTTTCCCCCTAACGAGAAGTGACTGTTCGTAACTCGATGGCAGACCTAAATTGCGATGCTATTGCCAAGGGCGGCTTTTGATGGACTCGCCATTGGGCTCTGAAACTACAAGGATGTTTTTCGAACCCTGCCACTCTCCTAGTCATCTCTTCGATGGATAATCTACCCGAAAAAAGTTGCACCCCAGTCAATATCCGTAAGTTGACTAGTTATCTGCGACGAGTGTTTTCCATTTAGTCCGCGTCACAGGGTCTTGACGTATAGAGTTGGTCTCAGGTGCTAGTGCCCGTTCTCGCTGTAAGTCTTGAACGTTTTGTAGGTTGATGTGGTCTCGCCAATTATTCCTCTTTCATACATGAGAACTTGGGGGTTGTTCCTCAGGCCTCATGTTCTAATTGTTCTTGTGCCTTCACACTCATCTCTGATTCCATCGTCATCGGAATTGAAGTAATCTTCGTTTTTCCACGGCTTCAAGGACCGGTCTCAGCCGCGTTCGATTTTGAAATCAGACGGCGCCAGCGCTTGTTCTGCATTCTTTGAATGGTCTTCCCACATCGCCCCGAACACAATTGTAACGTGCGCCAAAATCATTAGCCGTTGACGGTCAGTTAGATCTATCTGTATACAAACATATGTGCAATGATCTGTTATAGCTAACGCATGATCTCCAATAACCGTGTTGTATCAGTCACAAGGCTAGTGCCTGGACATTGACCATTCGTGCGTTCTTAGGAGAAATATTAATGCCCGAAGGTGCCAGGCCATCAGCGTGTGGTCCAAGACTGACCAATGAGAATGCAGATCATTTGCTGATTTCATCGATTGTCCCCTACGATAGTATTAAGGCGTTCAAGCGCCCTCCAGCCGAATTTCAGCTTGCAAGCGCAGAGCTCCAACATCGATCGCACAATGCTGCAAACTTGAGGGCTGAGTAGGGTCGCTGGAGCGCCAGTGCTTGACAAAACGTCGAGCGGTGATGAGACGTGATAAGATAACGTCGGACACAATGATCCGGTGTGCAGGGGGACAACCCGCTCAACAACACACAACAACGGTTTACGCGTCTCTGATTGACCCTCGACAACGACATCGCCTCTGGCGTGCATTGCTCTGTTGTGAACAAGGGTAGGGGCCAAAATCGAGTGTGAGTGCCGTCACTAACCTTGAAGGTTCTTTTGGAACGCGTGTGCTCAACATGAGGCAGTCAGGGTTCCCGTGAACTGTTGGGTCTTCTTACGGGGTCTTGCCGCAGACTGTCCGACGATTAGTCGCCAGGTCCTTTGCTCCTTTCATTTCCCTCCATTCTATCCCGACCAACATCGCACCCTGCACTGCAACCACCGACAGCCGCCATCGCTTCGTCGTATACATAGCCCGTCGACCTGCTAGATGTCAACAGTGACATCTCAAGCATCATCATACACGAGTTCGTCACGCAAAGGTGATGCGCTCGATTTCGAGCCCGATAAGGCATGGAAGGATGCGTTGAAAGAGAGGATCGAGCAGGGCCTGGCTTCCATGGTCGATGACGCCAAGAAGAATATGCAACGCGAACTCGACAAGGCAGTCGTGTCCCCCGAACGCCGAGAAGAACTCACTCATGATTATCACGAAGCCATGAAGAACATCCGGGCTCTTGCCGAGGAAACCTTCCAGGTCGAGCTTGAACGTGAACGCCAGGAACGCCGTTGGGCAACTGGTCGAGATATGCTTCCACAGTGGACTGAGGCTCTTAAACAGGAGCAGCAGGACATTATGGACAGGATCAAGGGCTCGCAGAAGGAAAGCCCGAGTCCGAGCACTGCTGAACCGCCTGATGGGGGTCGGTCTCGTGAAACAAGGCCTGTTGACAATCGTCCTCAGGGACCAATACCCACGGATTTACCGCCCGAGCTCACAGAGAAGCGGGAACGCTTACGACGCGGGGAGGAGGTGAGGCAAAGGGGAGGGACTGAGGTGACGCCTGTGACGCCTGTTGAGGTTCGTCCTAAGGGACCTATACCCGCGGAGCTACCGCCCGAGCTCGCAGAGAAACGGGAACGCCTACGACGTGAGGAGCAGGACCGGAAGGACCGGGAGCGGCAGGAAAGGGAGCGGCAGGAAAGGGTCCTAAAGGAAAGGGAGCGACAGGAAAGGGAGCAGCAGGAAAGGGAGCAGCAAGAAAGGGTCCTGAAGGAAAGGGAGCGACAGGAAAGAGCGGATAAAGAAAGGGAGCGGCAGGAAACGGAGATGGAGTATGATCGGGAGCGGGAACAGCAAGACCAGCAGGAACGCCGGCAAGAGGAGGAGCGCGAACGTGAGCGAGGCGTACATTCTCTCCGTGGTACTCCCAGCCGTCGAGGTTCGGTCAGTCGTAGCCAGATGAATAACAGGGAAGATTACTCTAATCCTCCTTTGGTCCATCGACGTCCCTCTTATTCAACCATGGTCGAACGGCAGGCCCCTCCTGATGCATCCGACAGCGATCCTTCGTCGGAAATCGACGAGGAGACATTGCTTCGACCACCTGAGCGGCAGAATTCTACTAGGAAGTCCTCGATACACGAACGGCCCATAGACTACCCTATCAGTAAATCGATCGAGCATCAGTCGCGTCCATCATCCGAACGATACGCCCCACGTTCACCTCCAAAGCCCACACCCCAGATCTGGAAGCCTTCATCGTTTGAGGAGGACCCTGCGACCACAAGACCTCCGTCCGCCGGGCTTGCAAGGCGAAATAGTACCACAAGTATCAGATCTACCGGCTCTGCGGGACATCGTCCTTCGATCGCCGAACCCATTCCTGAAAGAAGCGATAGTGAGGCAGAGCATGCGGAGGAGCCAGTGGTATGGGTTCCAGACCCAGAACCGACTTGGTCATCGTCGACGTCCAAGCCGCGAGAGAAGGAGAGACGAAAGGAGCATCGCAAAAGCTCCGCTAGCGACCAGAATCGTTTCGATGAGTCGATAACTAGTTTTCCGGGTCCCAGATCCCCTCATCGGCCAGAAGAAATTCAACTAGTTCACCCTCATGCCTTTAGAGATCGCTACGACGACCCGCACGCTTCGTTCAGCAGTTCCAGAGTCTCACACCGTTCGGAAGAGATCAATCCTCGTCCTCCTGCCATGCGACCGCCCATGAATCATAAGGGCTCGTACAACTCGGATGAGTGGGATCACTCATACCAACCCAGTCCTCCTCCTCCTACTCCCCCTCCTCCTCGGCCAGTTCGGAACAGGCAATCCTTCGAAGACCGTACATACGTTCCTCCGTATCCTACAACTCCGGTGGGGAGAGTAATTTCACGCCCGCCTTCTATTCCAAACGAAGAGAGGGAACGCTACTATGAACAGCCTCCCTATCGTTCGTATCCAACGCCTCCCAGTTCTGCTAGTCGATTAACGAGCCGTGATTACACCTCTTCGTATCCGATTCGCGGAGAGCCTTCTCCTTATGTACATGGTGACGCAAGAAGCAACACCTACAAGTATGCCCAACAGCCAGCAAGCCCTCCCAAGCGCAGGTCCTCTGAGAGTAGACCGACCACCTCCCGCGAGCAGCCTTTGTATTCGAAGGGTTTCTCAGAGGGTGAGATCTACCCGCATTCTCCATAGTCCGCACTGACACCGTCTGCAGAGCCGTATGATTCCCCATCAGATCCCTATCCTTATCCATATGATGGACCACCTTCCGCCAACATTCCTATTCTTCAACAACGACCTTCCCCGACCGCAGAAGAGCCAGAAGGATGGAAATCCTGGTCAACCGAACATCCTCCTCATCGCGAGATGCGGCGAGATGCGGAGCGGCGCTGGGGAAACGGTCCTCGTAATCGTGTACCACCGGCAATGCCATTGGAGCATACGAACGTCTCTCGGAGAGATCGCCTCAGCGACTCCAACTTCACTGATATGCCGGATTATGTTGCTCCAGAACTGCTGCAGCGCGACTCCAGACAAGTTCGTTCTCCGCCGTCCTCATACCCTGATACCTATCACGAGACATCTGGCCATTTGTTTGGAGGAAGGTTTAATGATATGCAGGATTATATTCCTCCAGAACCGCAGCGGCGCGACATCAGTCGACAAGTTCGTTCTCCGTCGTCCTCATACCCTGATAATCACGAGACACCCGGCCATTCGTTCGGGGGAAGGGAACGACAGCACGAAGTGGAAGACGACAGCGATGAGTATAACGATGACACGGAGGGGTCGACTTGGACGGATACGGAACCCGGGGAATGGCGGGACCCGGATGAGATAGAGGGGAGGATGGAGGGGAAGTGGAGCAGAGCGAGGGATTCGAGGGGGGATGAGGAGCTGACGGAGAAGGAGGCGAGGCAGAGATCGGAGGATCTATGGAGGATGGCGCAAGCTGCGAAAGAGGAAGAGGAGAGGAAGAGGCATGAAATGATGGAAGCAAAGGTGCAGGAGGAGGTTGAGAGGCGATTGGCGAAAGAGGCGAAATCAAAGGAGGAGGCTAAATTCGAGGAGGCGAGACAGAAAGTTGAGGAGGCGAAGCAGAAGGCGCAGAAGGCGAAGGAGCTGGAAGAGGCGAGACAGAAGGAGGAGGAAGCGAGACAGCAGGAAGAGGAGGCGAGACAGCAGGAGGAGGAGGCGAGACAGAAAGAGGAGGAGGCTAAGCAGAAAGCGCAGGAGGCGAGGAAGTTGAAGGCGGCGAGGAAGTTGGAGGAGGCGAAGAAGTCGGAGGAGGCGAAGAAATTGAGAGAGACGAAGAAGTTGGAGGATGAGGCGAAGAAGAAGGCAGAAGAGGCGAAAAAAATGAAAGACATAGTGGAAGCAATTCGGCTCAAAGAATTGGAGACGAGTAAAAAAGCGGCTGAGGTACATAAAAAAGAGGAAGAGGCGAGGAAAAAGGAAGAGAACGCAAGGAAGAAAGAAGCAGAGGCGAAGAAAAAGGAGGCCGAGGCGAGGAGAAAGGAGGAAGATGCGAAGATAAAGGAAGAAGAGGCCCGGGTGAAGGAACAGGAGGCCCGCAGAAGAGAGGAGGAAGCTCATAGCAAGGAGGAAGAGACTCGTAAGAAGGAGGAAGAAATTCGACAGAGAGAGGAGGACCTCAGGAAACGCGAGGAAGAAATAACTCGCCGGGAGCAGGAAATGGAATCCCAGAAAGAAGCCGAAAGGTTGCAGAAAGAATGGGACCTGGAGGACGAGGGGAGAAGACAGGCTGGTGAGAGGAGTCGGGTGGACCAGGAGCGATTTCGGAGGGAGCAGATGCAGCAGGAGGAGTTCCGTCGACGGGAACAAGAAATTCGCCAGAAGGCGGAGGAGCGCAAACGACAAGATAGCTCAGGGGCGGACAGCAACTGGGGTCCTTCTTATACCTCGTCGTCAGCCTCATCTCCCCGATCATACTCGCAGCCTTCTCCCGGGACGGACCGAAATGGACAGACCGCTGGATCGAACAATAATGGCGGGAGCGCCTGGGCGTCGACGACAAAACCGAACACCACGGCCAGCTCCTCAACGTCGACGGCATCTTCGACATCCAAGCCCCGTTCTGGTTCCGTTAATTCCACTTTCCCCACCAACCCCTCTCCGCATCCTCCCTCTGCTCAAGACGAGAATGACTGGAAGCGCAGACAAGAGGACCAGTATAAGAAGCAACAAGAGCGCTTCCGTGAGGAGCAGCAGCGTATGGAGAATGCTAGGCAACGGGCGCAGAGTAACGCGTTGAGCAAGGACGATGTCATCGCCTTGTATGAATACCACGAGCGCCTGTGGACTTCACTCTCGACTACAGATGAGCTTCGCTGGGATTCCGTCCCCTGGCCTATGTTCAAGCGTCCTAAATCACCGGATGACATAACTCTCGTCGCAATCAGCGCATATATGCAGTCTCCGCATTATCCGGAGAAGGACAAATCCAAGACGCACAAGGATCGACTAAAGGACCATATTAAGAGATGGCACCCAGACCGTTTCGAGACGAAGTACTTACCGCGAGTTGTTGAGGAGGATCAGGAGAGGGTGAAGGAGGGAGCCGGGTCGGTGGCGAGGACTCTCAACGATCTTTTGACACGATCTAACATTCCTAGTCCATTTTCATGAATACCGGGATGGACGTGCTTCTTGCTGAGGTATGTCCATCGCGGTCTGTTGTATCTATGTAGCCTTTTCAGCATGTACGGATACGGATACCCCACTCATCCATTGTATAAATATCAAGCCAGACCAGGAAATATATCATATTGCTAGGAAGTCGCCTTCATGGATCGGCTTGGTCTCTGGGATGACCAGCATTTTTGTGGGCGTCAATTGATCTTTGACATCATCTAAGAAACTCTAAGAAAGTATAGCTCTGGTCAAATACAGCCAATTGCCATTAACGTAACTGGAGCTTTGTCGATTTCTTGTGCTTGGTAGTGAGCGCCGGTAAGAGGCAAACGGTTGGACACAACTGTAATGAGCCTTTATAAATACGCCACACTGTCTGTGGGCTAAGGGCATACAACACCAATAGCTGTCGAGGGGCACAGTAAGTATCAATAATGCAGTCACGATGCAGTCATAGGGTTGGACCGATGCCGTTACCGGCCCGGGTGCCCAATCGCAATCGTAGGTCCTTGTCTGCTCAATTCTTGCTCAATTCAGAAAAACGTTACTTTTATCGATGATCGCCAATGCTCACGATCCTGATAGTAGTTCCACAACTTCTCATGTACATACGTCCCTGGGCGCACTTTACATGTTACTGCGATCCGACTCGGAGGACCAAGCCTGACCAACATAGAACCCATTATGGACACGGCGAGCCGAGGAGAGAAAGGCATGATCGGCCTCCTGCTGCCAAGAACATTCTTTATCTAAGTATCGAAAAACGAATTGAGACGGATTCATCGTGAGGTGAAATTACATTGTAGCATGGCTCGCTGGGGATTCGTCGACTCTGGGCCATCCTTCCAGTGCCAGTAGGAAGGCTGCTTTTCATCGATATCGATAAGGAGAAGGATATTGCCGGATCAACGCGAATAAGCTATCATCGGCGCTCATCTTCGCGAGACGCCCTGCTAACGTGCCCTTGTGCTGGGACGAGCGAAGATCGTTAGCGTTGAGGTGTCACTGTTAACGTGTCCTTCAACCAGTGCACTTTTTCGCTGCCGGTATATTTCGTTAAGAGCAGTGTGAACAGCCAACCCAAGGAGGCGATAGTATGAAATTTTTCGGTTCAGCGTATCGTGAATTCCTGTCACCTACAGGCGCCCATGGATATTAGATATGGTAAGCATTATGTGCACGCCAAACAAGATTAACGTTTACTTCCAATGATAGCAGCATGAGCTTCGATTGTGTTCCTGCATGACGTCCTTCTGTTCTGGTACATTCTCCAAATGGCAGTGGCGTTAAGTCTTCCGTAGGTCTGACAGATTCTGTTCCAGAGCAGCGTGTCCAGTCGCATAGATAGGCGGAGGTTGAGGGAGAGGAGAAGAGAAGAGAAGAACGAGCTGCGTGGGGGGTCCTCGCGTGAAGTATCATGCTGACTCGGAACCATCGTGAGAAACAAGGATCGCTCTTAATACGACATTCAATATGCACGAAACCCACTGATAAGTCTGTCAGTCACGTACGAGAACATAACGTATCGCACTTCCATACCTTATCTCATGCGAACAATGCCCGACGTCACTTCACACAGACTAATAAACGTCAAGGCGTCCTGAATGCTGGCAGTGACACGGCCGGCGCCTCTCCACGTGTGGCGAAGCGCCCTTGCTCGTCTGACAGATCCTGCCCTGGGGCGGCGTTTGCGTTTTGCATGTGCGCGGTGGATACATGCTGTGCGCGAGTCTCGTGGCGGGGTTTTGATAGACGTCTCGGAATGCCTGTTGCCAGTATAGGAAAAAGAAGGGGAAGGAAGACGAGAAGTGGTGTACTCACGTGATGATGTCCACCACTAACGCTGACATTGACAATGACAGGGACCTTCAGAGTCGACCTAAAGCCGAGGTCATGGAATCACGACCCACGGGACTATTACCAGCACACGAGCAAGGGATATGTTTATCCTCGTTAGCTCAGGCTAGACATCTGCAAGAGAAGTTCCCCAGCATAGGCAGGTGCAGTGCGTCACGGCGGTTAGGCGGAACTTGAGACCCAACCAGAAAAGCCATAGTACTGAAAGGTGGAAGAAGGCCGGAGACAGAAGAAGACGAAGGAAGGGGGAAAAGCGCACGGAGCAATTTCGACCGTCAGACAAACGGGACAGCGGGAACTAGCAGTACTAGTATTCTTGCCTCGGAATCTTCAGGCACGCACGCATCCCAGGATTCCTCGTGTGCAACCTGAGGGGGCATCCCGTGGACATCCACGCACGGCCGGGATCTGGGCTTTAGACTCGTTATGTAAATCCACGGACCTGACAGTGTGGCGAGAGTTACTCCCCGCCACAGGTTGGCCACAGGAACCTCGGGCTTGAGCTTGGGCAGATAGACGGATAGAACAACAGCTAGGTGGGTTATTGACGTGCTGTGCGCAGACGGGAGCCATTCGCCGTGAAACGCGTTGGCCCGAGGATCGACGGCGTACTCAAAAGTATAATGAATGAAGTTCACTACTTGTGTCCCGACGGTTTTGACGTGCGAGGAAGTATGTCGAAGACTTGTCCGACGTAGAAATCGGACCTGGGAGACGGGGTGACGAGTCCGTCGGGGAAGAAGCAACGGCCCCTGCCAGGGAGACGTACAGCGTCATCGGGAGAGTCCGATAGCCGCCCGAGACCAAGCCTAAGTTGCAAGGTTACGAAATTTCAGTCCAATATGTACGAAGTACAGTCTATGGTGGGGGACAGAAACTTTCTTAACAATCAACTTTACGAATACTTGAGATACTTACTTTCCACTTACCAGAGTTCGAATTTCGATGAGAGTAAGGCAGGCTGACGTGTGCATGCTGGGTCCGGGATCCCGAAGTCTGCGTCGAAGCGGCCGGGTCGCCTCGGAGGGTTGAAGTGTAGCACTATTCATGGAAGTGAATAATTCCCAACATATGATTCTGGAGATTCCGCGAACGGAATCGGATTTGCACCAAAGAACAAAAGATGCGGAAGCCTTCAACCATCCAATGGGATGCGAGCTCTTTAGTAAGACAGAGATAAGTTTTCGAAGATGACTAAAGCGCGTCGTGGCAGGTGTATCGCGATTGGCAGGCGTGTGCTGGTAAACGGGGTATGGTTGAGTCAACATGAACATGAGCACTCAAATCCGATCTGAGTCAGAGGGACAAAGAGCTGATACATCACGCCTCGCTGAGCTCGCAGTATCATATGCATAACGAACAGAACAAGGCCAGACTACTTCCTACCGCGGGTCGTCCGAGTCTGCCCGAGTCGAGTCCGCCGCGAGAAAAAATAGGCCTGGGTACGCGATCCGCAGCTAAGTGCCAAAGAGTTCATCGGTGTCGGCAGCACTGCCAGCAGGAGTAAGGATCAGGTAAGGATACGCAATATTCCTGACCCGGACTGTTACTCCCTCGGAGTCCTGTAACCGTCACGCCTAAATAAAAAAAAAGGAATCGCATCAGAACAAAAACTCTGACCCCCGCAGTGTAGTAAATCTAAAACGACTTGCATTAATGGGAGAGGCTGGAATATACACAACCGCCCGTCACCCGTCCATAAGCAGTCTGTTATTTTCCGCGAAGCAACCACTTTTTACACCGCATCTGATCAATGATCATCATGAGCGGTCCACCCGTGTCCGAAATCTGATTTCCTTTGACCGCAGCTGGCAAAAGGAATCTCAGATCAGAACAAAGAACTGACCCCCGCAGTGTAGAAAATCTAAAACGACTTGCAGTAAGTAATGGAAGGCTGGAATACAGCCCGCCCGTCGCCCGTCCATAGTTTCCGCGAAGCAACCACGTTTGGTCATCAGGAGCGGTCCACCCATGTCCGAAATCTGATTTCCTGACCCGCAGCTGGCCATAGGAGAAAGATACCCGGGAAATCCAACAAGTCGCTTTCACTAGCATTAGTCTTCCACTGGCAGCACGCTTGGAAGATGGAGCCCGCGAGCGACGAGCGCCGGTACGGGGTTAGCGTGGATGCTGCACAAGATTCTATGACCTAGGTCAATTGATAATAGATATGCCATAGTCATAAGTTTATGAGCAAAAAAAAAAAGAAAAAAAACTGGGGCGCACTTGGACATGTATTAGAGGCCACCAGCGCACTGCGGCACCGGCTCCGAGTTGTACCAACCTCCCGAGTCCCCTCCCAAGGCAAAATCTAAAATTAACATCGCATCCATGATCGCAACCCACAACGGTAACCGCAGCTGGTCCAGGAGCCTGACAACCAACTGGCAACTCCCGATTCAGAGTCCAACATCAATCGAGGTAATAGACGCCCCGATGTCGCAACACATACTTAATGAACATATAATATATGGGCAACGGACGGGTGCAGACACCCGTGACCCGTTGCGAGGCCCAGCGTGTGATAGTCCTGGGCTCGATTGCGCCTCTGGCTGAAAATGTTGCATGTTGAGAGTTACAGGGTCCGAATACGTGAGATTCAGTCAGATAAATCGAATGTGTTACTGAACTTGTAACACTGTAGGAGGAAGCATAGGTTGGTTGAACAAACGTGTGCGATGGGAAGCAGGAGCAGAATTATGACGCGGACCGGCGTGCGGAATTTCCAAACCCGCAACTTTCACCGTTGCGAGGCCCACCCAGCGCGAAGTCCCGAGTCCCGACTCCACACGCACATGCAACCTCGCTCCCGAACGTTGGTATTTCCGGGATCCGCCTGATGCCGCCGGGCGCATCAGGCACGGGGGGGGCACGATTTACGACGTCCACGGCTCAAGCCACATTAGATCGAAATTTCTTGCCATTTGGAAGGTTGGAGTGACAGCAGTTGTGACAGCATGAGAAGCTACAGTACTTATGAGGACTTGTCGTTGGGTTTGGGTTGCCATGGATGGATGGACAGGGTCGCTGGGAAGCCCGAATGATCTGGATTCTGAATCAACACAACATAGTATAAGTAGTAGGTCCGTGCGTTGAGGGCCTCTCTTGCCCCGCGAATGGTCAACGGAACCCCTGCGCCTGCGAAGCATAGTGAGCTTTTGGGGAACTCGGGGGGGGGTACAGGTCTAACAGGATGGTGATAAGTAGGCAACGAGGTGTCGGGTTTACCTCGAGGATGCAGGGGCGGCGGGGGTATCATGATCGATATCGATGTCCATTTGAATTTTTCGCTGTGGTACTCGATACATACACTTGACTTGCTTTCTGAGGACTTGACGACGGATGCGGTTGCTAAGTTGTAGCATCTCGGTCTGGGGGTTTGGTACCTGGGCGCTCGGAGGCGTATTTGACATATCGAATGCATTCAATTGGGTGTGTTCGATGCTTCCTCGTATGCCCTTCGGTACGGTTTCGCATCCGGTGGAGCCTGGAAGCGTTGAGGAGGTTGGGACTCCCAGAAAAGTACGAGGGATACGGCAATTACGGTGTTGGGAGATTCCGAGTCGGAGTGTACACAGATGGTACATAATCTTTCTGAGGGTATTGACAGGACAGTTGCAACTTTATGCAGTCGGGCCTGGAGTTGGGATGTTGGTGCGAGGCGTGTTGACTTGAGGGGCGCACTTATTAAGGCAGAGTGGGCTTGTCATGGTACATAAGGTTTCAGCGGGCATCGACAATTGTCTGCGGTCAGGCCTGGATTGCTTGGGGGCGCATTTCAGATATGTTCCTCGTGTTACTCTTATTACATTCCTCCGTTCACGCGGTGGTGGCTATGTACAATTTTGTTTTACGGAGGATGTGGGGTAGAGCCTCGAGGTGGCGAGGATGTCGCGATGGAAGCCGAGTGCGGCGATTACATGTTGGGTATGTTGTGTTGAGAAGACGGTGTATGGTTGAAAAAAGATTGGTAAATAAAATAACAAGTTGGATTCATGGACGCCCGCTCATTCTGATGTCCACCTCGTCCACTGCTTCGTCGCTGTCCCTCGCCGACCTTTTCCAGTCCCAGGCTTACTACTACAACCCCGCCATTCGCGCCGACTCTCCTCTCCTCGGCTTTGACACCGACTCGGACGACCCCCTACACTTCCCTGCACCAAACTTCCCCCGCGACCTCTGCGATGCCAAGGTATCTCTATCCTCTCTTCTACCCTATCCCCCCAAGCTAACCATCTCATAGCAACGGACAGAACCCCTCCCACTACCTCCCGCCGTAATCCCCGCCCTCCACAAACGCGCCTCTGCCCTCTCCCTCCGTAACCGTGCCTCTGCCCTTTCCCTGCGTCGCGCTCCCACCAATTCTTCCATATACCCCGACTCTGCCCGCAACGCCGTCTACATTGACGTCGACGACGTTGGTGAGCGCCTCGGAGCCTTCCTCCACGCTTCCACCATCTCACGTGCCTCGTCCTTCGACTCTATCGACGAAGACGTGGCCGATGCCGACGACGCAGCCTACTTTCATTCCTTCTACGAAAACGCCCCAGGGCCCTCGTCGCAGGTCTACCTCGGCTCGCCCAGCACATCCACCCCATCCTCGCCTTTTACTCTACCCGACGTGTCATTCCCCTTTCCCTACCACTCCACCTACACCTCCACCGCCACCTCCCCCGCATGCACACCCCTCACCCCGCTCTCACCACCAGTCCCACACCTCGCCCCTCCACCGCACATAGGCTCGCGCTGGTCCCTGACCTCCTCCCTTGACGTACCCCCGCCGCCTTCCCCCGCCGACCAGAACCAAAGCCCAAAAAAGGAAAAAGAGAAGACCGGCCTCAAGAAGAAGGCGTCAGCGCTTGATCTCAAGGACGAGAAGACAACCAAGACGCGCAAACGCCTCACGTCATTCATGTCGCGACTGAGCCTCGGCGCCGGCGGCCTGCTCTCATCCACCCCCTCCGTTGGCTCCTCACCCACGCTCCCACACCCACAGCCGCAGGAGCGCGAGATGCAGAAGGCGTACCTCGGGCGGGACGACCCGCCTCTCATCATCAGAAGCCTCGGTCCGGCGTACCCGCCTCACGGCGAGGCACACCCGTCCACCGAGTCCGAAGCCGATCAACCCCACGAACACGAACACCAAAGCCATGCGAGCACAAGCAGCTGGTCCTCCCTCATGCACGGCCTGCGGCTCTCCCTCCCCGACGAACACGAACGCGCACCCCCGCCCGTGCCCACCAAGGACAAGCGCACACGTCCTGCCCTGTCCATCTCCACCCGCTTCGCGTCCTCCGGCTCCACCCCCGTCGTGCGCTCGCCCCAGTCCGAACTTACGCTGCTAAGTGGACACCCGACGCCGACGCCGACGCCGCCCGCGCAATATCATTATACTGAGACGGATGCAGACGCGTCGCCCTCGTCCCCGATGGCGTTCACCTGCGCTCCACCGTCCCCCACGCCCTCTGCTCTTGATCTCGACTTTGATCTCGATCTTGATATTGACGCCGGCCCGATGTCACGCCGTGAGCGTCAGCGGAGGATGCGCGAAAAGCAGCTGCAGCAGCTGCCCAGCGCGTCGGTGTTCAACCTTACCCTTACCCACGACGTGCCCCCTCCACCACCCATGTCTCCAGTCAGAGAGAAGGCCCAGAAGAAAAGCACGCCCCGCGCCCCGAACAAGGACGCGGACGCGGACTCCATCCTCAGCCTCGGCCTAGGCGTCCTCGCGCCCGCTCCGCCCCCCTGTTACTCCCCCACCTCCCCCTCCAGCTCCACAACTCACCCATGGCCCACCTCCACCGCCCCCGCGCCGCCCCCCGAGAAGAGCGTGCGCAACAGGCGCAGCATGGGCGCGGGGCTCCGCGGCCTCATGCGCATGCGCATGCGGTCCGCGCCGGCTGTGCCTACGAAGGCTGTGCGGCGTTGGGGGCGGGACATGGATATGGATGAGTACCCGCTCAGAGTCGGAGTGGATGAGGAGGCCTCCCATGCGCCCCCGCCCCCACCCCCGCCGAGGGTGTTTTCGCGCCCACCGTCGCCTGCGAGTCCGGGGCCTTTGGGGTGGGGAGCAGGTGTGGAGAAGGAGAAGGAGAATGTGGATCCGGGTGCGGTGCGCTATGCGAGGAGGAGGGAGAGTGTTGTTGTGCTGTGAGCTTCCGAGCCTGAGCCTGAGTGAGTGGTTTGTTGTTTAGGAGGAGCTGTCAATGCTGATGTTTGTCCTTTATCTTCTGATAGACGCCCTTGCGCAGATGACCATCTTGGCGTCAAAAAAACCCAATTTATTCCTTTCTTATTTTATTTTTTTACTTTTTCTTTTGCTCGTTGCTAGATTTTGTATAGACTCTCGCATTTCTCTCTCTCTCTCTCTCTCTCTCTCTCTCTCTCTTCGTCTGCTTCTCTTGGATCGTTAGTTATCAATCATTTACGCATCCATTTCTTGCTCCTCGCGTGCTTGTTTTTTTTTTTGCTGTTACAATCGTCCCGTTCCCCGTTCCCCGTCGTCGTCACCAGAATCTCTGTCCATCCCCTACCCCCGAACCACCCACCACCCACCAGCCACAGGCGATAATCACCAACCACCACCATCACCAATAACCACCAACGGAACCACCCTCTCCACCGGACCCACCACTACCACCTGGACTCGGAACCCAACCCCAACCCAACCCACACACTCCTTGTATCAAATCTCCCGTCGCATCTAATCTACCCTATCGGCATCCTCAGGCTGCCTGCATTTGTACACCAACCCCACGCTCGTTTGTATCTTTTTTTTACTCATCTACGGCCCGTGCATTCACGCGACGGCGACCGCATAACACAACGCTCGTTTTATCTTACATATCTCGTGTCCTTGGTGGGACCCCTACTTTTCTCTTAACTTACTTACTGTACAACTCCCTAACGTGCATTTATCGTACTTGACTTGTGGTGCTTATTTTCTGGTGCTCCTAAATATTTTTTTTTGGTTGGATGGAAGGGGGATGGATGGAGGACCCGTTATACATACAATACAATATCAAAGAAATGTAAAAAAGTATAGATTTTCGTGGAACCATGTCTAGTGAGTTCAAGTTGAGGTATTGTTATTGCGAAAAACACAAACAAAAAAAAGGTCAGAGGATGGGGGGCGAGTGAAAAAGATGAGTCGACCCAGGTTCGAACTGAGGACCTTCTGTGTACAAAGCGTGGTGGGTATATGTTAGACAGATGCGATAACCAGCTACGCCATCGACCCATGCGTATGAGGCGATGGCGAGCATTTCCGAGGTTCGTGCCTGTCCTCAGTGATTTCACCGGTGAAAACGATTGATTTTTGAGTAAAATACAACGCGTAAGCTCGCGTAGGTGGGTACACTTGGGGGCTTGGGGCTCGGGAAGAGGATACGACACATAATAGGGAGCGGTATTCTGCAAAAGATGAGTCGACCCAGGTTCGAACTGAGGACCTTCTGTGTACACGCGTTTATGGAAGGAATCAATGTTAGACAGATGCGATAACCAGCTACGCCATCGACCCATGAGTGGCAGGTGCTGACGAGTAGTTTGCGAGTCCCATGGGAGTGGCGCACTGCAAGAGTTTGAGGGAGCGGTGAGCAAAATATGAGTCGACCCAGGTTCGAACTGAGGACCTTCTGTGTAGATGGAACTTGATGGAACACAAGCGTTATGTTAGACAGATGCGATAACCAGCTACGCCATCGACCCATGGGTGATCGGCGCTAGCGAGTAGTTTCCCAGTCCATGTCTGTCCCCATGGGAGTGGCGCACTTTGAGGGAGCGGTGAGCAAAATATGAGTCGACCCAGGTTCGAACTGAGGACCTTCTGTGTAGATGGAACTTGATGGAACACAGGCGTTATGTTAGACAGATGCAATAACCAGCTACGCCATCGACCCGTAGATGAAAAGTGGCAGCACGGAAATCCCTGAGCCTTGGATGTTTGAAGCGATGGGTCGAACGATCGTTCAACATGACTGGGATGCGGGGGTATGCGGCAAAAGATGAGTCGAGGTTTGAACCAAGGACCTTCTGTGTACATTTACATTACTGGAATGTTAGACAGTCGCAATGGCCAGCTACGCCATCGACCCATTATATCATTATGGTATCGCGTTGAGGAGGACTCACGCGTGTGCGAGAACGGTCGCGTTCCCGATTCAGACGATTGGTTGTTTGGTGTACGCTTCTGAGGCAAACACTGACTTCAAGAATCAACGGAGCCTCTCCGAAGTAGGGTTGC
>JABCKH010000392.1:0-17024 GCA_018851285.1 Lyophyllum semitale | reverse complement strand
CTTGTTATCTTGTTATCTAGCTGACTTTTCGATCTAACCGTGCTGTGTGTACAAATTGTCATGATCAGGGCCGATGCCACCAGCGGACTTTGCACTCGAACTTTGAAGCTTTGCAGTCGCGTTATTATCATGTACACAGGTGGAAAAGATAATGGCTACAGGCTCAGTACATACATAGTAGTAATCTACAATCACCATCACAATTACAACAGACGAAATAAATGGAGCAGGTCCATATACTCTGCCTATAGGACAACCGAAAGTAACAATACGAGATCGAACAAAGAAGAGGCAGAATCGTAAAACATATCTACCATAACCGCGCACCGCGCGCACTGCCATAGTCTCTCTTGCCTCTCAATGGACCGGCCTTGAGGGGGATGTATTCATACATGCCCTCTCCGTCCCACTCATCCCTGACACCAAACACTACGCCGCCATTCACCATGACGTCCACCTCCTCTACTTCAAGAACGGCGAGCGACATGTCCTCCTGCGCCCATCGCATGAGACTGCCTTCCGAAGCGCGGAACTGAAAAGGCTTGGGCACCCAGGATAGGGCCCGATTGTAGAGCGCGGGGAGCCTGAGGGTCGTCGCGAGTGAATGTAGATGCGAGATGAAGGCGAAACGTATGCGCGACGATGCTAATACGAGAGTGACGATGATCAAGAAGGTTCTATATAGTTTGTCCAGAGGTAAGTGAATTAGAACATTCGTGTTCAAGTTTTGTTCGCAAAGGACGGGGCTTACCCAGTAGTGAGAAGGACGAAGGTTACCCAGCGGCGAAAGACCTCTCGTGGGACCTTCGGGTCCAGCAGCTCTTGCTCACCGTCATCCTTGGAATCTTCGGAATTCGGGGGTGGGTCATTTGTATCCTCATCGAGAGCATGTAGAGTGTAATCGGATCGTAGGGTTGCGTTCGGATTAGCGATCGGGCATCCGTATTTCGTAGACCAAGTGAAAGAGTGAACGCCGTGTTGTTCACCAGAAAACAACGGATCGGCGGACTTACAGACATGTCACCCATCGTAGCACAGGTAAAGAAGGCCGCGAGTGCATACCTCTAAACTAGGATCGCAAACGAATTCTATTCTTGCATATCGAGGTTTATCGTTTTGTAAACCTCCGTTAAAAAAGAGGTTTAAAGGTGAAGTTGCTAGTGGAATGATTCAATCAGCGAAGTTGGCTAAAGTTAACGAAGCTTTTCTTACAATGGAAATCATTATCGAAGATCGAGGCTACAGCATTGATACCCTGGTCAACCAAGGAAGATTCATGCCGAAGCTTTCCCGCAATGGCGGTATGTTTGACCCATTCTGAAGCCGTGTGTTGCGGGTTATCGGAGCCTCGTGTTTCTGGGCAGGCAGTCAAAATTTTCGATGCTCATACCAGGAGTATTTGCCCACCACTCATGCATATCCAAGTCCCTTTAGGGCACTACATGGATAACAATATCAGATGAATCATAGGCCGGGATAGTGCTGCGGCTTACCTGCTGATCATGGCGCACTCCACGAAAAGCGAAGCTGTACAGCCGTCGACTGAGCAAGCTCAGACCCGTGGCCTCATCAAGCACCCACGCCGTACTATGTGCCTCCCTTGTCCCTCTCTCAAGCATAAGAGGACATAAATCGTATATCTGCTGCCCTAGGTTAAATCGACATCCAGCAAGCAAGTCCGAGTTTTCGAGAAATTCATGTGTCTGGGTCGCCGCATTTACAACAAGGATAAAGAACAACGGTGTCCAGAACGTCGAGGGATTGCGTATCATGGTATGAAAATGTTATAGGCCGGTAGCCTAAGGCAGGGAGAAGAAGTGCTCATTTAGAATAATGGGAGTAGTGATTAGGCACAAAACCCGTTTTCGGCGAATAACATCAGTAATTGGAAATCCGCTTGTTAGAATCATCATGCGCTCCAGCCTCCAGCCTCCTCCTTGGCAACATTTCTGGTCGCCTGAATTTGTATCCGTGTCAATTCTGTCAGCTTCGGTCTCCTCCAGCGATCGAAAGCAATATAGCAAATCGATGCCAACGCCAACCTCAAGCCAGTGGACACAAAGCTCTGATTCTATTACATGGGTAGAATTAGTCGTTAAATCCAAGCGAACCTGAACCGAGGAATTCGAATGTTAATGAAGTAGTAGCATCAGCAGCACAGATTCTGCATAGACGACATATCAGCAATAACGTTTTCGGGGCGTCAGAGCCTCAAGATCAACGGGGACGAAGAAGTGTCCACGTTAACGTAACCCAGCAACTTCTCCGAGTCATCATCCGACCACCTAGCGCTTCCAGAAGCCAGAGCCCCGTTCACGATGACTTCGACTTTGCGCTCCCTTCCCTTGCCTGCGGGATCATCGGCCCTGCTGCTCCAGATGACGTTTGCGCGTTGCAGCGATGTGGCAAGATCAAATGTACCTTCGTAGGTCTTATGGAGCCCAATGTGGGCGGGTGCGAGGGAAGTATGGGCGTCAAGTAGCAGGACTGAGCTGACAGGTGCTTCATAGAACGCGAGATAGACAGGAGCGTTTGCAGTGGACCCAAAAACCTTGAATTTCCCTCCGGTCTCTGTTGCTGACTTGAGATGTAGAGCGCCTTTGATATGCCTTTAAGAAAATAGTTAAGAAATGCCTTCATAAAACATCGAAGTGACTAACCCATTGCTCGTCCTGATCAGAAGATCGGCTATGTCCTTCTCGTGATCATTATAGAGACTGACGCTGGCGTCGATTGGGGCGTTAGCGGTTAGTAGTTTAAGAGACGAGGTGACGTTGAATGTTCCCCTGATGGGACTGTTGCGTGTCTGCACGATGGCATTCCCCGCTGCTAAGGACTACAGGAAGCGTTTAGGGATACGACGTGTTTTACTATGATGCTGCGCTCACCCTGACGACGATAGGCATGTTTATTGACTTTAGTTTGAAAGAATCGAAATGGACGGAGCCTTCGAGGTCGCTAATATCATGAGCGAACAATGGTACATCGGTTTCAAAGTTCTTCACTTCAAGAACCGATCCCTCCTTCGCGTTGGGAAGGTAAAGCGTAACCTCAAATTGGACAACGTCACCTCCCAACCACTTCGGCCCCTGATATCCTCCGTTCAGAAACTAAGTTCTCCGAAAAGGGAGTAGAAATCGACTCACGAAGATCCCAAGGCCGTTCTCTCCCTCCCCCCGCGTAACGGTGCACACCTTGACACTATCGAGTACCTCATGCGACCGATAGCGTGCCTCCACGGCGATCTTCACATCGTGGTCACTGCCGTACCGAACATTAACAGAGCCTGCTGCCATGCCGCGCGCAAGCAAGAAGAGCTTGTCTGAAGCAATCGGCACTTCAAAAGCGGCGTAAGAGGTGAAGGGCTCGCGGAAAGCGCAACGCCACCAACTGGGAGGAGAATTGCCCACCCAGCCTGCGCAATCTACGAGCATGACATCCGGAGGGACAGGCCATTCCGTCGCGGACACCGCTGCGTGCTTTCGGAGAATATGGTAGCTTCGACCTCTCTGGAAAAGACAGCAGAGAAGATCAGCTACATTAGATTCATGATAGCCCTGGAACTGGAAGTGGAGGTAGGAGCCGATCAGCTTGACTCCCAACCAAAGGGATAAGATGGAGACGAGAATTCCAACCACCCTGATCTTCCTGCGCCTGGATATTGACTGATCAGGGACTGGCGAAATCGACTGAGGATCGTCGTAGGTAGGGAGCGGCGTGTCCTGGGCAGCCTTCTCAGAGTCAATGACTAGGTGTTTCATGGGGGGAGATGAAAATGACGAGGTTCGATGCCACTTGTTCCGGTTTTATAGTCGCGGGCAAGGGAAATTGCGATAGAACACAGAGATGCCAATACGACAGGGCGCCATTTGAAAGGCACGTGCGCAACAGGACTTCAAGTCCGTTTGAGGTGCAGACTTATACAATTTCCTGCTCCCCATAGGGGATAAACACTGAGTTTGATGCATACCTTTACAGCATATATGGCAGCCAGCGCTCGGTAATTCAGTCATGAGACCCAGGACATCCGAATCCGAGTTCGGGACCGCGGCAGGTGTTATCTTGTTATCTTGCTGAATTGGTATCGCTCCGTTGTAAAAGGACTTTTGAGGCTTTTCGCGGTCGCTCAACAATGAGAAATACAGCGCCTGAACTGGAAGTGGAGGTAGGTGCCGAGGAGCCTGAATCCCAACCAAAGGGACAAGATGGAGACAAGAAAGCTAGCCATCCTCGACTTCTTGTGCCTGCATATAGCTTGATCAGCTACGGAAGCAGTCGGCTAAGGATCGTTGAAGGGATGAAGCTCCGTGTCATGGGGCAGAGTGGCGATAGAACGCAAATGCCAATGAAACAGTCCGCCATCTTTGAAGTGGGTTACCTGCGCTGCACGTCTGCAGTGGAATTATAGGAAATAGAACTGATCATGAGTTTGATTGTTGTCAAGAGCCCAGGTCGCAGCATGTACTTATCTCAGCCAGCGCTCGCGAATATAGCCATGAGACCCAATTATGACGAGAAACGAGCCGTAATCTTTTGTTGGAACGATCAGAAGGCGTAGGGTGTTGAACGCTGAGATATGAGAGACGATAATGGTTGGGAGCAGCAGTTGTTCCTGGAAACCTGGTATTCATGCGACGATTGATGATTGTCACGGTCGACTGGGACAGGGAGGCTATCCATTGTCACCACTAGTATGCAGCATTTACAAGAGTTCTGATGATCGAAAGCAATTTTACAGCAAGGATACAAATGCGGATGCGAAAAGATTACTTGTTCCGTTGGTCCACCCAAGAAATCGTGGTATAGAATGATTGTGGTGAGGAGTATCCACGTATGCACAGTGCATACGACTCCTTTTTCCTAAGCCAACCGCTCGCGGAGCCTAGGTCCCCAGAATAACCCAGCTGGAAAATAGCAAATAATGATATAGTTGGCCTCCGGATCCAGCGAAGTGGAAAGATCGACAGCATCGACGCAGCTGCTGCCTGCAGACTGCGGGAAAGGTCTATGGAGGCTTAGTATGCCCTTTCGAGGTCGGGGCTTCGTCCATAGCCGTCGTCGGTTTTTTCGACCATTGTACTCACGGATATCGCCATCGCGTTGTCAGAGCGGCTTTGCTGTAGTCGCGCGTCAGTGAATGGAACATCGAGAGGCAGTGGCGAAGGTGGGGCACCTTCTCAGGAATTGTCGCTTGTGTGACGCCATGGGTATCGTATCTGTGTCGTGATGCAGAGATCTGCGAAAGGTGGATGGAGACAGGGTCTTCGACCCTTTCACGCAAGTCGTCTCGGGCATTCAATCTGTAGCGCGGTTGTCATTAGCATACGGAGCCGTAAGCATGTTCTCAAAAAGCCCACGTCGCGAGGTATGAATTGAGGTATACTGATTAATGAGATCGAAGTGAGATCGGGATAATACATATGAAGATCAGAATCTCACGTTTACTCAGAAGCAGGTAGAAACCTGGATCTCAAATTGAGCATGGTACAGCAGCTATGCAGTTGGATATGACCTACTCAAGAAGATGAAGTTGCCTGGCATTACGATGTAGGTGATCATGCCAAGTGCGGCATCAATGCTGAAATGAGACGATGATTAGACGAAAAAGTCATGTCAGTTGGGACTGCTCGGCGGAGCTACTCACCCGACGATGAGACCAGTGTTGACAGTGTATGCCATGAGGGAATTGATAAGAGTATCGGTTCTTTTAGACCTTCCGTCAGTATTCTGATTGGTCCTGGAGTGCAGCATGGATACCTCCGGAATCCCGTTCTTGATCTGAATAGTAACCACGACAGAGCTAAGGCAACACTGAGATCGCTTGTTGTCCCGGCCGCGAAGTTAAGGTATAGCAAGCTCTACTCGAAAATCAGCCACTCTGTGACTTGAAATTTAATGGAAAGGCACACCGATAGAGTATCGAGCTGGGCATACGAGACGAGACGGAAACTTTTTGGTCATGTCAGATGGGTATGTATGGTGTCGTGGAGGGACGAACGCTTTAGCGGTAATCACTAGGACGGCATCACCGTGAGTTAACCGACATGTCCACTGACATCATAGACATACCAATTCCACAAACTGCAAAGATCATCACGTGAAAATGAGTAGTAGTGGCAGAAATAGAACTCACCCAAATCTGTCGTAGAAACTGCCATCTAATATTAAACTCAACATGCGTGTTAGGATGGTTATTTGTGACCGTACTCACAATCCACGCTGTTACAAGAATATTCCCTTTGCTAACTATGTAGCAGATGGGTTGAAGACAATAAAGAAAAATAAATTTATAGCGCTTACGTCGATAGAAACGCTGTGCGAACATGGTACGGATGAAGAAGTTCGATATAGACTAGTAAAACGCCAAGGGTTAGTGATCATACAAGGTGTAAATCTTGAATGACGAAAGACTCACCGTGATCGCAACATGGAGCTTATAATGAAGTTCGTAAGTACTCGGACAGAAGATTGAATCAAATGCTTACGACGACACTCCTACAGAAACCATAATGAATGATGATACTGATGAATGAATTCAGAAAACGCACCAGATCGGCTTTGAAATCGCGAGGGGGTTGATGTAGTTCTTGACGAGGTAATAATAGAGAATGTGGCCGTTTAACACAGAGTCGAACGTGTCGAGCATCCTTCGAAGTGATCGTGGGGTCAGACTGATGTTGCAGAGAACTGAGGCAGCACGCACCAAAGGCCTCCGATCTAACGCCGCCGAAAAAAGAAGTGTGGGGTGAGTCGTATGGTTGGTTCGAAAAATAGTGCCCGCACCAGAAGCTTGAAAAGAGGACGATCCCTAGAGTTACGCGTGAAGAATGTGAACGTCTGCACGCAGGTCACCCCCCACAATCTGTAACGAGCACCGCCAAACATTAGATCAAACTACGCGCTGCGGCTAGTAGAGCACCCGTACCCCATCGACAGGAGACCGCCAACCAGGAGTGCTCCAAGGGTGTTATCGAACGCTGGAAGAGCCGATGGCGGTGGAAGAGACATCGTGTACAAAGGCAAGATGGGAGGGAGAAGGTGAGGAGGTCTTCCAAAGATGGTATAAAAGGTTGACAGCTACTATAAATATCCAAACGGTTTCCAGCAGAAAGCATTGATTGAATTCCACGTGTGTACTAGAGATTTGGTGGGAGGAGTGTAGATATGATGAGAGGCCTGAGTGCACTCATGTTGCGGATGCTTGTTTTAGCCGGAAAAAATAGTAAGAAGGGGAGTAACTAGCTCAGGCTGTAACTAGGCGAACCGATCGGATTGCAACGGTTAATCAACCGACCGCCGATAAGATCAATGATAGTACTTAGTTGTGTATAATGGGGACGATATACTCTAGGCTCTACCCGTAATCGTAGGTCCTTTCTCTATGCGTCGTGTCGGCAAAAGCACTTTACTGCAGGCCAGTGGTGACAGGAAGAAAAATGACGTTGAACATCGACGGAAAAACCCTTCCGAGCGGCCCGGGCCCCAGATGGCGAACAGCGCTAGAATCTTCTGCGCTTTTGGGGGACTCAGGGGCCTTAGCGAGACGACCGACGCACATCTTCTCACTGATCACTCAAATAAACGACCCGACTCGGTGCCTTATTCACTTTGTGGCGGCGCCGCTGTTCACTCAACCATCCTCGTTGATCGTTAGGTGGCGCCAAAGCAATAACATATGAGAACACGACAGCAGCCAAGATACTTCGGATTAAAGGCGAAGGTTGAACGTTGGGCGAGGGAGGGCCTGATAATTGACGGAAGCACGCCCTGTGGGTAAAAGATGTTATCGCTGCCGCTGAATACCGTAATGATCGCATGTGCCTCGTGCTAGTCAAACTTCGGACCCGAGACGTCACAACACTGGCAGTTACGAGATTCATGGAAGGTGTATTTAGAAGATATGCAACACAACCAGACACGGAGAGAGAAACAAACATGCATTACGTTTATGGATTGTATCTTGCAGGAGCGTGGAAAGCATTTACCGGACGAGGGAAGTGGACTGACAGCTTAACAGCAAATATATCACAACGATTCAGACTGTTGAATGAGCTTCAAGGCCTGCTCGGACCGTGGTCGGATGTCGCACTTGAAGGGATTCGGTATCCTGAATGCAAGAACCATCATGATGAGCGTCGCTTCATCAAAAGATGGACAGGTAGAAGCCTGTAGGCCCACAAACCTGAAAATGGGGTTCTCGAAGTTGACTTCAGGCTCGAGGACGTTGCCGAACTCGTCCACAGACTTCGAGATATCGAGGGTGGCAATCATCGAGGTCATGAGCAGCCAAATGGAGGATTCTACCAGATAATTTCCAGGGCACTTCCTGAGCAGGTGAGAACGGATGAGCTTTGGTGGTTGTTGTTACAACGATGCTCCACTCACCTTCGGCCAAAGCCGAAAACATATTGGCGGGGGTCTCTACGCCTCTCAGTTACGGGGTCTACTTTCTCCAAAAAGCGCTCTGGTATAAAGGCTGAAGCGTTTTCATAAATGCGCTCATCGTGCATAATTGCCCTGTGTGGGAGGATGAAAGAATCGATGAAGTACTCCATGTGGAAAGGATGGCATGGAAACTGACCAGATGTTGCCAAAGACCTGAAGGAAATTCGACAAACAAATGAACATTCCTGACGGGCTTCCGCATGTCGAACAAAACTCACCAGAGATCCTTTAGGGATATGCATGCCCTTGTAGACATCGTCTTCCATCAGCCGGTGAGGTAAGTCTTACGGTCCAGCATCAGCTGACAAGTAATGTCTCTCGAATGTATAGGCTTGGCTCTTACTTAGTGGCACAGGTACACCCCAACGCAGAGTCTCGTTCAGGATAGCCTCGACTGCAGTGGCCTGTCAGTCGCATCTAGAGGTTAGGGGAAAGGACGTACTATAAGGCAGGTTTGGTCGGTCGCTAAAGGTGGGGAGACGGTCCGTACCGACAGCTGTGTCAATTTCTTTCTGCGCTTTGGCGAGTACCTCGGGGTGTGCCATCATGGCAAGCAGGAAATGCGAAACAGTAGTCATAGTCTAAAAAAGGTCAAATGAGTTTCGGTGGTGCGAATATAGTTCTAGGAAAGACGACGTACGGTGTCCATGCTGGCCGAGTACATGGAATTCGCAGTCCATTTGAGATCGAACTCAAATTGTTCGGTAAGCTTCTCATCATCCTCAAGCAAGGTCGAACAAAAGGAGGGCTTAAAAGTGCCGGTTTTCTATAGATGTGTGGAAAAAAGAAGACGTTCGTTTCGAGGACATGATGTGGGATATGGTTGGCCGGGCTTACGATGCTCTGCTTGACAAATTCGTATGGTTTATCCACAAACTCCTCCATCTTCGCCTTCCATCTCGCAGCTTTAACTTTGAATCCCGCGCCGGGAACCCAGGTAGGCAAGTATTGCAGGGATGGGAAGATGTCGACGGGCCAGATGCCGCCACCGGATGCGATATGGTTTGCAAGAAGATCGACACATTCCGTGGCGAGGGAGAGGAACTTGTCTCCGTACGAAACGGGTTCGTAACCGTACACGACTTTCAACGTGAGTCCCCCGGCGTACCTGCGCGTGTGGGCAACGTAGTTTGCGGGAGTGGCGACAACTCGTCGGAGGAACTCGTGGGTTTCGCTTTGAAGGAGGGGGTTGTAAGATGGGATGGCCGGGAGTCCGAAGGCTTTGTGCATGAGTTTCCGCTGGCGTTTAGATTGGTCACCATAACCTGTAAACGCTACCTGCAACGAATTACGGTGGGAGCCTTAGTCAGGAGTTCGTGCACCGACGGAGGAGCCGTACCATGTTCTTGCAGCCACATCTATATGGAGAGCAGTCAGATAACACTGGGATGATTGGCTGTCAAGACTCACAGGTCTCCCACCATCACAAGCGATGGTTTATCAGAATAAATCGAACCACGCTTATCCAATAAGTCGAAGGCAGCTTCGGGACTATTCAAGAACACGAGTCCCTGTCCCAAAACATGCAGGTATACAACGTCACCTGTTCATAGATCAGTTGGTGACATAGTGAAGAAGGCATGCTATTCTCACCATATTGCTTCGCCCATTGAGCGGCAGGTAACCAGAGTTCTTTAGCGGTGAGGTCTCTGACATTACCCAACAAGGGTACAGGCTTCGGACCAGGTGGCAAAGATGCCGTGGAAGCTTTATGCTTCCGGAACCAGATATAAAGAGCGACAAAAACGCTAGCCAGGCCAGCTGTTACGGGAATTGAAGGTGACATGGACAGCGATAAAGATGTATGCCTGTTTGGCGTGGGATGACGAGATAATGAGCCTTCAAAGGAGGTGAAAGGGGTGGAGAGGAGGGAGAGCAGCGAGAATGGTTATGGTGGAACGAGACAGGCTAATACTTATGGGCAGACTGTCGGGCGCCAGGGCATAACCACGCGAGCATAGAAAAGTTCCTTGGGAATTCGAAGCTTGAAAGGGAGCACTGCTACTGGTCGTCCGTGCCTCGTGGAGGTGGCGGACAAGACTAAAATATTTCAATCAGGTAAAAGAAGCCCAGCCGTTGGGCGCAGACGGCTCAACGGTAAAATCATAGCCAGCCCTGAATAGGACCCTACCTTGATCGGCGAGGTTCAGTATCTCGCCGTGAATGGTGTTCGCCTTAGCCTTGACTTTGTTTTTTTAGTTCAGCGGAAAGCGGTTCTTGGTTTCAATTCGCGTTTCAATTCTACTCCGACAACCTCACCGCCCGCTTGATGGGCAGATCATGTATTTTTGTTATCCTCCAACACTCATATATGCTCTACGCTTCATTGGCCGCTTCAGCTACGTCCAAAAGCCACCTTGAATGCTCTCCTCCAGACGAAGATGAGGTTAACCGGTGCCGGCAACCGCGGCGCTATGTACGCGATGTGCGTATAAGTTAGTAGAACTGCTTGCGTTTGACACGAGGCTGACAATTCACCGTAATCACAGGGATGAGTGAAAAGTGATGGTGATGGTGACATGCCATGAGAGCTCTTATGTGTCCAGAGTGCACAGAACGCCATCTAACTCAACCAGCGACCTCACCCGATTCGGAATCCAATGCTTCAACGTTCTCCCTGACGCTTACACGGAGACCTTAAATGCGATCCTTGTCAACCTTGTGTCAACCCTGAAAATCAAAAACTGCGGCCGGGCGAATATCCTTCCCACGATTTCTTCCTACCCAAAGCCTAAGACCTGAGAGCAGCTCTGCGTGGATTGCTGGGGCCCGGGGGTAGGCCGAGGCTCTGGCCGTCTGGTCATAGTACATGTCAGATATCCTGACATGGCTGAGCGACGCCCCGACGTTGGTGAACGCAGTCGCATGGTTAAATTTACCGCTCTTACCGGTGGTTGTCGCCGATGATGATACAACCCTTGTTGAACCCTTATAGATCGGGAAGCGCGTCCGAGTTTGGTGCACTGCAGTGTTTGAGCCGTTCTGGAAATAGAGCTCGATGCTGTCCGATTTAGGTCACTCGTTTGAGTGATACAGGTGCTAGATTGCGGAGCGAGCATAGCACCTCGACGCATTGGAATAGTGATTTAGGCTACAACTCGTAGAGCTTCAGCTCAATGAAGTTAGCCTCGACCCTAAGGAGTTTTGGGTAAGGGCGCGACGATGCCATGGTCGCGTGCAAAGTACAGCCGATTGTGACGAATGGTGAGGGGTTTCGGAGTGAGGCATGAAATTATGCAACCAGCAATGCTCCACGAGAATCTTGGTACTATGGTCATTGCGTGCATGTGGACCCGAGCATAGATTCTGAACCGCGGGACTCTAGAAGAACCTGCGGTAGTTGTATCGAGTAACCGTGATTTCACGAGGATATGGAATCGCGAGATGGAGAGCTAGGCTCTGGAGGGAGGTGCAGTCTGTCATGCCAAACGTCGATAATGAATCCGTATATTCCAAAGAGGTGATTGCTCGGGGAAGGGATGGTCCAAGTCGGGTTCCTCGATCGATCGTTTACGGCCATTTCTAGTCAAATGTTGAACCGGTTTAGCATGGACGATGGTCGACGAAGGTGACAGATCTCGTACCTCTGCGCAACCTTTGTGAGACATTTATCTGCACAGCCAATTTTCTTGCCTGGAGAAATGCGACGATGGGTGCCTGTTAAAAACAATGGAATACTCCGGATCGGCATGATAGCAAGCAACTACTAGTTGCTCGTTGTACTGGGAGGTTTGGTGACGCCAGCTCACAGATATGGTCCGGACAATGGTGAAAAGTGTCGCTTCACAGCTGAGGCCCCTCCCAGCCCATGCAAGATAGCCTTTCTGAACCGAGACCAGCCTTCCGCATACTCTAGCTCCTTGCCGAATTGTGAAACCGGGAGACATGAATGATTCCGCACTGCACCAAGTTCAGCGGCAGCCTCGCTTCAATCCAGCGTTTCACCACCTTTTCCAGCTTCGACACCTTGATCTCAATCCTTGTCAACCCCGCAAATTGCGGGCCCTCCCGCAGTGCAAACAGTCTCCCCATCTCGTCCCAGCACAACAGGCGGAGGTCCTCAATTCCCTTCAAAGAGATTTCGAACTTTATCACCTCAACATTCGTCGTGGCAACTTGGTTCAGAAACGGCATGATCCAAGCTATCCTGGGCGCGGCGCGCTGCCTCATGTAGTCGCTCGGATTATACCATCGCACGTCGATGTCGCAGACACAGATAGTGCGCACTTCCGTGTTCGAATCAAGGAGAGCTGGATATATGGGCCCAGCTCTCGGATCGTAGAAGTTGGCCACTGTGAGATGGTGGAGGGACGACCCGATGTGGGCGAAAACCCGGGTAGCCGCATGTATACATCTGTATCCGTCGTCCTCGCTGAGCTGGCTGCGGATGCTGAGCCTCTGCAGGGGGAGGCGGGCGTTCCCGGTATAATACGCAAGCCAGCGCATGAACTCTGTGAGGGTCCCATCATAGCGTTGCAAGCAAAGCTTGAGTTCCTGCAGTCTCGGCGGCAGGCTGTATTGCAAAGTGAACACCGCCGGCTCGACCTGCCGGAACCAGGTCACCCAGTCGAGCGACACGCGTTCCAGAGTGGGGAATGCACATAGCATTGCCACGAGGTGGGTTAGTGAGGTGAACTTCGACATGTAGAGGTTCAACCCGGTGAGGGATTGGAATTTGTATTGGAAGATGTAAGGAGGCGGGACCATGTCGTAGTTAGATGGGTCGCTAGGATTGAGCCGATCGAGGGTGAGGTCCTTGATACTGAAGCCAGCCAAGTACGGGATACAATCACGCGACCAGCAACGTCGCACTCGGGGTTCTTGTACCATGATCATCCTGTGCACGCGGGCGTGAACAACGTCTCTAAATTCTGGGGATTTACGCAGGAAATTGAGAAATCTGCGGTAGTTATTGCGTTTGAGCGTAACCTTGTGAAACAAATGTAATTGCGAGGCAGAGAGCCAGGCTTTGCATACGAGAGCGCAGGAGGAGAGAGAGTCGCGGTCATCATGCAGAAAGTCAATGATGATCTCGTAAATTTCGAGGGGAATGGCATCTGTGATTGTTTTGGGAAGTGGATTAAATCGACTTTGGCTTCGATATTTCCTGGAGATTGTGGTTGGGCGTTTGAGCAGGTTTAACTTGTTCAACATGGCGGGCACACTGCTCAAGATTCGGGCAGCCAGTGACACCTGGTCCTGGATGACCGTTGTCTTAGCCACTGGCAGTCTTGTGTGACGGAAGACGGGCCGCCGTGAGTCGTGATTAAGTATGGCATCACGTGTCAGAAACGCCTTTTGGCGCTGAGTTCCTTGACAACTAACCGACCCCCCACATGTTCCTTGTCGGGACCGCCCGTGGGTAATATCACTATCACTATCACTAACCTCAACCACGTCGGTCCCTTGAAGGCTTCTCGAACCCGAATCCATTTATAACGGCTGCTCAATTCTAAGTGGATACCATCCCTTCGCATATTCACCTGACTCGAGGACTATGCGAGGACTGGGTTCGCTATCGTCATTGAACGACGATATCATACATAGGATATTGACGTTCCTGCCCGACTACTCGTCCTTACTGGCGACAATACTATCATCAAAGTCGTTCAATCGTATTTTCAAGAATAACTCCAACTCAATCCTGCGTGCTGTCTCGTATAACCTGACTGGACCAGCCCTGCCGCAAGCCCTCAGAGTCATGCGATATTCTGCCCCAGACCCTGATGCTCAGGCATACAGTCCGTCACCTTGTCCCTGGCAGGAGAGTGACTCTGTATCTCCGATAACCAATGAAGAATGCCGGCTATTAGCACAGAACGCAGAGGTGGTGAATGCACTGGAAGACCTGTTTAGTTCAAGGTACGTAGACTTTTGACTTTAGTTGCGTTTCGGTCACCAACACATGAACATCTATATGCAGATACAAAAGCCGCACCTCCCAAATCAGAGTTCTCTCCTCCACGGAGTCCTGGCGCTTCCGTCGAGCAATGTACCGGGTGATGTTATTCGCCAAAGCCTTTCCAATCGAAGCATACGAGGATAAGTTCCTTTTGGATGAGGACGATGCTGACCTAGAAGAACTGCTGGAGATCAGACTTCAGCGGAAGAATCTGTTAGCAGAATTTTCTAATCACGAGCTGCGTGAACTGCAAAGTGTTACTTTGTTCTTGATCGAAGTAGCACAATGGGCCGCTGTTGCAGACGGATTAGACTGTTCGCTAAGTCCTTCCAGTCTGCAGGAACCAGCTCTGATGACATTTGTCTAGCGGATGATACTCCGAAGTTCGAAGACATTATTCTCGCATGTGGCCCGGCAAAAGTTCTAACGGCATACCGAACGAAAACCATCTGCGAGATCGATGACACAATTGCTAGTGGTCTTGTCCCCCCTGCCCTTGAAGAATATATCTCCCACCCACTGGATCAGATCTGGGTAGAACGCAAAGTAAAACCACCGCCAGCTGATGCCAAGCATTGGAAATCTATACTAGACGGGATCACCGATGAACAAGACACCTGCAAGTATTTCACGTTCACGACATTTCGATCCAAACGACTAATTTGAGTTACTTTTGATAGGTCATATGTGCGGCAACGTCCACGGCTTCGACCTCTGGAACGAAACGAGTGGGTTGTTCTTTGGATTCTTCGGCAGCTCTGTTAAACTCAAGTTAAACTACCCGCCAGACTGGGAGTATCTGTGGGGTGTTTCCCCAGACCTCGCTCTGCACACGCTTCAAACATTAACCAAGGGAAACCTATTCCTCAACCCTGTTGAACGGGTTGCACTCACCAAAATTTTTGACGAGCCGGCCTTTGCGTATACAAAGCTCCTTAATGAGATACATGAAGTCAGAACCACTTCTTACGACTTTTGGAACAAGCAAGATTGGTTGTGTGCGGTATGTATAACTGAAATCATTCGATCTCATCTCCACCTTTGGCTTCTGGAGCGTAAAAAAGAAAGTGAGTGATCTTAATCAATTTGTAGTGCCTTGTTTTTGAAAATTCTTGCAGGTGGAGAACAAATTCCAGAAGATTGCTGGTATGTGACTTTGTGAAATGAAAGATCACTTTGTCTTTAATCTTTGGAATAGGTATGGTTATAATTGCAAAACGCAAGTGCATAATAGGGAGCATGCAACCCGTGTCAATGTTTGTGGATCCTTGATTACGTGAAGATCTCATTTGACTATTGTCCCTAGCATCTCTGTGAACCAACACGCTAGACGGACCTCGCTCAGAGGTCTCAGGGCTTTTGTTTTGTTTACAAATTATATGACTTATTGTTCAGCGAAAACTATACTTAGAAATATTTCGTGAGGCAGAAGCTTTGCGACCTTGGTTTGACTCCAGGCATGCGGATTAAGGCATCCAACTCTGTACTGCGCACATTGATATTGACTTATTAACGGAGATGCTCTGCGCGCGGCACCAGCACCTCTTGCCACCCGTCATCCGAGGATAGGATGTGATCTACGCGCTACGCTTGGCAGGCATCCCGGCACTCCTGCGGCCTGCACATCCTCCATCCACCTCCGTCTAGTCCTTTTCGCCTCGTTATCGCCCTGCGACCTGAGCTCCTATAGCTCGTTGGCGCACCAACGTGAAAGTTTCCGTTTTGTGTTTTCTCGACAGTATCGTGACCGTCAGCCTAGAGACTTCATGCCGACGCGCATATAGCATGTCTCTCCGTCTCTGCTGGCCTTGTTGTCGGCGTCATGCTGGGGACAGGTGCAATGCGGCTAATTTCCTAAGGAATTTGTGCTCATGCCTCCTCTCGTTGAAAGCAAAAAGCTCTGAAGTGCCTATACCATCTAGGTTCCATTTCGTCTGCAAAACTTCTTTAAATCTATTCGAGGGATCGTCGGGGTTGTTGCAGGCGACAAGGTATGTGCAGAAATTGCCATCGACCCTCACGCCTAATGAAGAGGTTAATGGCCGCCTCGACGACGGTGTTCTCTCTATCATTGTCAGTCTCGCCCGTTCATTTCCGAACCATAGGCTACTGTAATGGTCTTTCGTCGTTGGCGGGATAGCCGAACATCTTTGGCAAGACCATATTTAAGGAATGAACTGCCGTTTAACACAGAAGAATCGCCAGTCAACTTCTCCATTGGGGCCGACGGTAGCGTATCATAGGATCTTCCAGCGTGCCGAAGTAATCCCGGTACCTTATTTTCTTGTGAGCTAATGGTAGTGTAGTAACCAAATTTCAACATAGCGGCCTGTCTTATTTTCCTTGATTGACACAGATTGCAGTCGAAAGTTATCGAACAATTCGAAACGGTAATAGTTTCAATATCAGCTCATCGGAGCCTGTCGAATGAACCTATTCAAACCAATATCCAGCCGATATAACCGATCTGACAACGAGCCGCCGGTTAAACCTGAAACGACGCCACAGTCATTACTATACATGGGACTGACAAATTTACGGTGCTAATACTAGATACTATATTTAGACGCAACAGCCAAAGTATGTTGCAATCTACCCGGAAATCCCTCGAGATGCAAGACGATGTTTGCTGGCAAGCCAGAACAATGAAATTCTGCCGTTGACTCACCTACCAGTG
>JABCKH010000391.1:0-17040 GCA_018851285.1 Lyophyllum semitale | reverse complement strand
CTCCAAAATATCATAAGTCGTCCGTTGTAGCTATGTATGTCAAAGACTCAAAGTTGTCAATGATCTCGCGCGTCGCGTCTACGGCGGGCCGTCTCACGTGTCTCTGCTAACCTACATGTCACACATCAGTCACGGACCCTAGACATTGGATGGGTATGGATTTGCTCTACCTTAAATACTGGATAGTTTTCCCTCACCTCTTCTTCTTGGAGGTTCACAACTTGCAGAACTCACTTGAACTTGTTATCGCTGTAATGGATTCCCTCGCTATGCACTCCTGGACGTATCTCACGTCAAATCCGAGGACCTTTCTATGGATCCCATTCGCCGTGGTCGTCACTGGGCTCCTGCTCAGAAGTCGACGAAACAACACACACCACCCCCGAGGATTAATCTCGCATTCGCGAGGTCACCGAGGATCGCGTCAGGGAGATTCATGATGACTTGATCTCGGAATGTGCGGAGAGGAAGCGACGTTAGAAGGCTGTCGGTGGAATTTGCTTTCATCTCAGTAGCTCGTCTGAATTCGTCCGATATGTCAACGATATTAGGTGAGCTGGAGTTCGGTGTATGAAATGGTGACGATGAAATGACGGCCTGTCTTGCCCCCGGGTCGAGAACATATTTGCCGAGTCCTCCTGTCATCGGACTCGCATCTCTTCAACAGGTACATGACGTCAGTGTTGAGGCCAGAGCCCTGGAACTGATTGAGACCACACAAACCTGACAGAATATGGTGCGAGCAAGGTCTGACAATGCATTGAGTTGTAAAACATATAGGTTCTCGACCCGCTGCTGGATTCTGAAGCGCAGTGGATGGTCAAATTCCCGACGTCAAAAACTTTGTAATGCTCACCAGCTGGATATTATTGCTCTTCGCCGTCGTGCTGCAGCACACTGATCAAAAAGGTCGAGCATAATTGAGCAAGTCGAGATTCTTGCATTTTCTGAAATCTGCTGCAGTGAAAACATACAGAATTGAATGGAGGCAACTGACCTGCTGACACTTGGGCATGTGGTTGGCCTGTCGGATCGCGTCGCGATCAAACTCGATCACATGACTGACGCGTCGTGGTTGAAAACTGTGCGTTACTCTTGGTTGTCACGCATTCGAACCGTCCCACGTTCCACGGCCACCATCAACCAGGTTCGACCCCCTCTCACTTCAAGACGTTGCCTGCGCCAGGAAATAGACTGAGGATCGCCCGCTATGTGGTCGAAAATCAGTAATGTTTTGAAGCCTCGTGCGGCCCAAGAAGACCCTGAGCCATCATCGTCCCAGAGTCAAGCCGATGTTATGTCCAGAGTTTTCGAACAGCATCCAAACCTTTCTGTATTTCACAGCACCTCAGAGCAAGTGGCGAGTCCCAGTCCACCGCCCTCGCCGTCAAAGGGTACAAAGCGAAACATGTTCAAACGGTTATCAAAAGCACCTTTCAAAGACGACAACGATTCTATCCGAGCTCCTTCACCGATGATTGGGCAACATAAAAAGGTCAAATCTCCTTTCAACCTTGGAAATGGAAACAGTAAGTTTCGTCTAGACGGTCTTGATCGTTCTATCTGACACCTTGTTCGCTCAGATTCTCAGGCATCTCTTTCCAAACTTCCGACAGAATATCAACGTCCATCGCCTACCCGCAGATCTTCTTTTGACATGCTTCGCCCCGCTACCCACCCAGGCAGCCGATCAGCTGCCACAATCAGCTCGGGTACCACTCTACGCCGACCATCCCTCGATATGTTGCGTATTGCACAAGACGCGCCACTCACCAACGAACCGTCACCAACAACGCCGTCAGCTGACATCAAATTTGGTTCGGTCCGTTCGATCCTCCGCGATCCCAAAACACCAGGCACAGGCCAGAACGTGCGCTTCTTTTCCCGTGACGCCTACAAGGTGATCAGCCCGGATCAGTCCATGGATGTCGATTTCCAACCGATGGCGCAACACCTTGAGGCCGCCTCCGAAGATGCCACCCAGGAAAACTTCCTCGATCGTCTCAACCGGACCAGTCTTGATGGACCTAACACTCCTGCCGTGACCCGCGCGTCGTCGAGTGCGAAGGCCTCGCGCCCCACTGTGGCAGAAGTCTTTTCGCCCATGAACAGTGTTGACGCGCCACCTCCTCCTGCTAAAGAGCAGGCAACGTTCCTTAACTCCACCAATCTCTTGTCGCCCATCCCGCCTCCTGATTTCACCGACCTCTTCGATATGTCGCAGAACCTGGATCTTCCCAAGATGCCTCCAGGCCTCGGGTTTAATGTAAAAGAACCCGCGCTTGACGGCGCCGTTGACATGTCCATGACCGACGACGGCCATGGTGATAAAGGTACAGGATCGGCACCGATAAGCGCAATGACATCGACACCCTTCAGGGATAAGGGTAAAGGGAAATCCAAGGAAGTTCCCTTGGACCTGTCCGCGGATAAAGAGAATGTGCCGATGCCCATCGACGAAACCATTTTCCACGCGCGCGAAAAGTCTCCTCGCCTCCCAGAAATTCTCCATGACCGTAGCCAGTCTTTCAGCTTCGGCCAGACCGTCTTCCACTCCATGGCGAACGACTCCGGCTCCGTCGGGGGTTCCCCCGACACATCGGCCGTGTTCTCATCCAGCCATCTGAAAGCCTCGCTGCTCGACAAGGATGAGCTGGACTCACCTGCCCGCGCGATCTCACCCAAGCTCACCAAGAACAGGGGCCGGGCCCTGAGTGACACGGTCTTCCAGTCGATGATGCGGGCGTCGCCCAAGCCTCCGGAGGCGGATATCAATGATGACTCTTCGCAAGACCTCGTGGTCTACTCTGGGACACCCGAGCAGCCGGATCCGTTCCGTGCGAACGCAACGACGTACTACACTCCGCAGACCATGATCCCCGTGACGCCGCCGCAGGGCGCGCCGACGCACCACGCGCGGAAGACGTCAAAAGAAGAAAACATTATTTTTTCGTTACAGACACAGCTCGCACTACAGACGGAGCTCTGTGGGCAGTACGAGGCGGACCTGCGTGCGCGGGACGAGCTGGTGGAGATCCTCGGGAAGAAGCTGGCTGATGTGGAGAAGGAGGAGGGGAGGAGGAGGAGTGTGCTGAGGAGCTGGAAGAAAAAGGTGCAGGAGCTAGAGAAGACGTGTCGATACCTGGAGGAGGAGGTGGAGGGCTCGAGACACAACAGCATGGAGCGCAGTATTATGGATGAGGCGAGTAGTGAGGCGCTTCGGATGCTGCATAGGCAGATTGCAGTATTGGAGAGGGAGAAGGGCGAGTGGGGGAGGAAGGAAGAGATTTTGAGGGAGGAGGTGGCGACCCTGGAAGGCTTGGTGAACGACAGGAGCGAGGATGTCATGCAGTTGAAGGAGACGCTGTGGAAGCGGGATGAAAGCCAACGGGAGTTGCAGGAGGGTATTCGGGAGGCGAAGGAGCAGATGGAGCAGATGGGGAACGTCAGTTGTGGGTTGATCGATGAGGACGAGCTGAAGAGACTCGTCGTAGAGAAGGAGCAGAGAGGCGAGCAGGAGCGGGAAAGGCATCGCGTCGCCGAATTCGGCTGGGAGGAGGAGAAGGCCAATATGATGACTAACGTGCAGGCTTTGGAAGTCGACAAGACTACACTCGAGGCGGAACTGGAAAAGACGAAACTTCACCTTCAAAAACGCGATGAGGAGTATGGCGTCCTGAAGGCTGAGTTGGATGCTCAGTGGGAGCACACCGAGAAGGCGACGGAGAGGATCGAGACTCTGGAGTCGAAGGCTGCTGATCTGGAGAAAGAACGCGATGCACTCCAGGGCGATGTCGAGGAGCTTGAACAGAAGGTGGCCAACATGGACGCCGAGTGGACTGAGAGCGAGAACAAGAAGGCTGAATTGGAAAATGAACTCCAGGAGGTATGGAATTACAAGGAAGAACTGGAGAAGGGCAGAGATGAGGTATGTGTGTATCGCTTGACCAAGCGTTTCTCTTTAACTCGGGGTTTTTCTAAGCTGGAGAACCAAGTTCAGCAAGAGCGGGATAACACCGAGCGCGTCATTACCAGTCTCCGGGAATACGAGGACCGCATTACCGAGCTTGATCAGGAGCGTCAGTTTTCGCAAGAGAATGTGTCGCGCCTAGAAGAGAAGCTCCACGAGCGGGATCAGGAAATAAGCGAATACTCGCAGCGTATGATGGAGCGAGAGGCTGAGGCTGAGCAACTTCGCGAGGAAATGGGCAACCTCCGTCGAGAGCACGCACACGTTGTCAGTGAGCAGAATAGGGCACTGGAGGAGGTCTCTATGCGCGAGGGTGAGGCACGGACGCAGATGGAGGCCTTGGTTCGTCAACAGGCTACTGTGGACATCGAGATGAAAACCTCTACGGATAAAATCAATGCTTTGAAGGAGGAGGTCGAGCGCTTGAGGAGGAAGATTCAATCGCTGCAGCAGGAGAGCGCTGATAAGGAGATGAAGCTTGTGCAGCTCGCGAAACAACACCAGCGGGATAAGGAGGACCTTGACGGCATTAATACGGCCTTGGATTCGAAACAGATGGAATTGGAGCTTGTCAGTCTTGTTTTTCGTCGTTGTCTATCTATTATCATGCTCATTCATGGCCATCCTAGATCAAACGAAATCTTGGAGTTCGAGGCACGGGAGGTGCTACTCCTGCACCAGCTTCGCGCGTGGCCCATCATCGTCGTGACTCGGCAATCTTCAGCACACCCACTGTGTCTCGCCCTTCATCTGTTGCGTCCGACACTGGTAGCACCGTCGGCAAAGATCGTGAACGCACTGGTACTGAAACTCCAGTATCCTCAGCCGCGAAGCTGCCCGCACTAGGAAAGAGTGTACGGGTGAATGTCGGTTCAACCACGGCCAGCGCAACCAAGCGAATTGCAGGCTCCATGGGTCCTCCTCCCTTGAAGACACGGCCTTCAGTCACCGGTGCAAGCACACCAACCCCCGCTGCGCGTAATGCTTCGCTCTCGCGATCTTCATCTGCCAAGCCAGCAACACAGCCTGCCGCTTTATTCCCCCCTCGGCGTGTCTCGTCCCTGGAGCATACAAAGCAGGCAACCCCCGCGAAATCAAAGCTCCAGCGCCAGATGGTGAATCCGAGTCCGGTGTCCAGTGTCTCTGAGCAAGAGGAGAAGGAGAACGTGAATGTGAGCTCGAGGCGGAGGATCATGATACCCACGCCCGCCTGAGCCTCTCCTTTGTTCGTCTCTGAAGACCCTCAGCCTCTACCACCGATATGATATCTTGTTATTTATACCATCCACCTCCATGCATCCATAAGGACACCTTGAGCTCGTTCCCAAATATTTATCTTCTCCTGCCACCCTTTTTTCCCTTGAATTTATCATTTTCGCTTTCGCTTTGTCATTGCTTTGCTCTTGCTTTACTATGAACGAACTCTCTGCTGCCCCCTTACCAGCACAACCCATACGTGAATCTTTAGCGTCGAAGATATGCCTCTCCCAGAATGGTTCCCCATCTTACTTCAATGTTCAAAATACATAACCATCTCTAGTCAGTCTAACATGTATGTTTGCCATGCCCTGAGGACCCCTGGCCAGCTTGACGTCTGCCATCGACGGACACAGTTGGAATCATATAGCATATAACTGTAAAGATTCAAGGCGAGCGCACATTTGCAGCATATGTAGTACATGAACTCACTGTTGCCCACTGAACGTTGACCAATCATGAAGGAGGACCGTTGTATCGCACACGCCGCGCGGCCCTCATCACACAATCGCTGGATCACTAGATCAAATCAACTCGTGTGACCTGCAAACCCTTTTACCCGCATCACTAAGTTATCAAACGAATTGGAGCCTGCTCTCTTATCCGCCACTTTGGGCAACTTTTGAGCGCTCATAAGCCACGTCGAACCTTGCGTAACTCCACGAGAAGCACGGAGGCCACCTAGAACTAGGTTCCCAACTTGTGTGGTTTGCCTATAACGATGGCCTCTACCAAGTCTACTCACTCGCTTAGCAGCGCCGACGACGATGACAGGGAGTTGGTGGCATTGGGCTATAAGCCCTCTTTCAGGAGAGAGTTCTCAAATTTGGCGACAGTACGTTGGATTCGTTTTCACAAAGGCCCTCAGCTAAAGAATCGGCAAATGCAAACAGATCAGCTTCGCGTTCAGTATCATGGCGAGTTTTCATCTGTTAAAAAAAGGCATACGTTGCTCACAGACGATTATATAGGGTCTTTGCTCAAGTATCGCAACCACATTCAATACCCCTCTTCTTCTCGGCGGTCCAGCATCCGTGCGTTCGCTCTGCTGCCTTCAGACATAAAACCGAACAATCATTTACAGGTGGTGTGGTGCTGGATTCTGGGAGCTGCGATGTGCTTCACCCTCGGTTCAAGTATTGCCGAGATCGTTAGCGCATATCCCACCTGCGGTGGCTTGTGAGTCTCATGCTTGACTTTGTATTCCATAACTGACGCCTGTGCTAGGTACACGGCTTCTGCTCAGCTAACTCCAAAGAAGCATCGCGCAAAGGTACGCCCGCCCCGTATCTCAATATGAATGGATTTTAAACCGAGTTTTACAGGTCGGATGGGTTGTCGGTTGGCTGAATATCCTTGGTGTGGCTTTTGCTTATCTCATCGAACGCTACCTTGACGCCGAAGCACTCGTTCAATAGGCCAGATCGCTGGTGTTTCATCGACTGAATTTGGCCTTGCTAACATGATTTGGGCCGCCGTTGTCGTTGGCAAGGTACATCTCCCTTTCATCAAGCACACCCAAACAACTCACGCACGGGGGATCAGGGTGGCAACTACGAGGTTACACAAGGTAAAGTCGTAGGCTTGTTTGCTGGTCTTCTTGTATTACACGGTATCTTGGTGAACATTACCCATCTCTATCATTGACATACACTCGTACTAATTAACCTATCGAAATAACATCTAGAACTCGCTCACGACGCGACATCTTGCGCGTCTGACAACTGGATTTGTGTTTGTGAATCTGGGAGCGACATTCCGTATGTTCCCAACCATTCACTTCATTGCACTTATTGTCTAAGTCTGCTGATAATGTTTAGTTATCATTATCGTTTTGCTTGCAACAACCCCTCGGTCTGAAATGCATCCCGCGAGCTACGTTTTCGGATCTGCTGGTATCGTTAACCAGACGGGAGTTAATCAGACGGGAGGATGGAACACAGGAATCGCGTTCCTGTTTGGGCTGCTCAGCGTTCAGTGGACGGTGTGTACTACTTGTCATCAAATCTCAGTCATGAAGTTAACTTGGCTGTAGATGACGGTCAGTGGTCATTTCCTAGCTACAGTGTTTGTTTACCCTTGCTTAGGATTATGACGCCACTGCTCATATTTCGTAAGTTTCTGCTCAAGCCTATTCTTCATAACCTAACTGGACTATAGGGAAGAAGTGCGCCGTGCAGCGTACGCTGGTACGTCGATGTCATATATAGCTGGGATACTTGTTTTGACGAGCTGAGCTTCTTAGCACCATCCGCAATCTTCATCGCTGGTACACACATCTTCACCTCTGTGAAATGTACCTCAAAGAACTGATCCTGGACTCTCGACATAGTCATCGGCACAGGTCTGATCGGTTGGCTGCTGAACATTGTCATGGTGTTATGTTCAGGCCCTCTGTATGTCTTGTGTGTCAGTCTTACTGTGTTCTCTGCTGACGTATCACACGTTCAGTGAGAACCTCCCTGGTCCATCAGGCTCTGCATTCCTCGAAGTAGGAATCCCTATCACTCTAACATACTGCAGTATTGATGATTGTTGAAGATCATGTACATGCGCATGGGAAAAACCGGTGCCCTAACACTTTGGGTAGAAGCTCATCGTCCTTTTACTATGAACGGCATGCTTACAACTTTACAGACTTTTGTCTGCCTGACCGCTTTCTTTGTTGTACAAACAGCGCTTCAGGCTGCGTCACGCACCGTCTACGCCTTCAGCCGCGATCACGGTATGTGCACCCCTGCATGTCACCTATATTGTCTTGAGATGCCTTTCTCTAAGCCCTCCCTGATCGTGGTTTCTTCGGCCAGACCTCCAAAAAGACCATGACACCTATCCGCGCCATCTGGCTGAGCACCATAGCCAGCATCCTTCCCGGCTTGTTGGACCTTGCCAGTCCGGTCGCCGCCAGTGCCATTTTCTCTCTGACGGCGATTGCACTGGACCTGAGCTACATCATCCCCATATTTTTGCGGCGTGTGTTTCAGGACCATCCCGATGTCATGTTCAAACCGGGACCGTTCTATATGGGTGATGGATTCATCGGGAAGGCCTGCAATACCATCTGCATAACGTGGACACTGTTCGTCTGCGTCATCTTCTCCTTGCCCACTGTCCTGCCCGTGACGCCAACTAACATGAACTATGCTTCGGTGGGCTTTCTTCTGCACCAACATCTTTCCTTACTGACATCCAATCTATTTCAAGGTTATCACCGTAGGTGTCCTTGTGCTTTCGGGGTATGTCGTCACAATAGATCTATATTTCGTGATGGTGGCTGATTGTCACATGGACAGTGCATGGTATGTCCTAGGGGCACACAAACACTACATCGGACCGCAATCCAACCTTCACGAACACTCCACATCCGTGCCTGAGATCATTGTCTCCTCCCGCGCAGATCGCGACAGCAAAGATACAGCAGTCTGAGAACGGAAACAAAATCACGACGAGAAACGCCGCCACCGTCGACATTTCGCCATGTCCGGACAGATATAATTGTTCAACATTCATACCACTATACCGAATACCCACGTCCTAGAGACTGGTTGGATGTAGCTAGTTCTGCTGTGTATTTTGCTAAGCGATGTATCAATCTCATTCAGCATTGTCTCGGAACGTTGCTGCCCTTTCGCCGGCTTTGAGCATTGTGCTACAATCCTAATCCCAAAGTTCTATATTATCCTCGAGAACGTCTTCCTCCATGAGCGGGTTATTCCTCGTCTCTGAAAGTATTTCCACATCTTTATCAGGGCTACCATTTACCTTTTACTGAAATAAACACTGATAGGGAAGTGGTTATCATGTTTGCCTTAGATTTCAATATCAATGCTGTCATCTCCAGTGTATAGATGATCCAGTGTATAGATGACAGATAGGATCCGTAGGTGGTGGATTATTTCTAGACCCCCTTGGACCCTTCATCGACTAACATGATAAACGACATCACGACGCTCTTGCAAAATTCGTGACGGGTTAACATGGCTCCAACCATTGGCATGACAGCGTACCCTAGTAAGAACAGCCTCGCATCTTGGCATCCACCACGTCGCTCCAAATCTCCCACTCTCAAATTCTCCTATACGTAGCTCTGGAGGATCTCCGATGGACTGCCGCACCTTCTCGATCGCTCAAGGGAGCTTTACACATATTTTATTTCTCAAGCTGCTGATTACCCTGGTTCATGCTTCCATAGGACCGACATCAAACCGACATGGGCTTCGCCCAGAGGTCCATATATATATAAAAATAAAAAAACTTCCAGCGCAAAAACCCTGATCGTGGACCCGAATATGGATATGCAGAAGGTGTATGCTAGTGCCAGTGGGCGGAGTCCACTACGTCCACTCACTTGGCTTGGCAGATAGAGCTTGTACATGCTCAGGCTTGTACCACACAGCGCAAGCTCCAGCTACAACCTGGTCGAGGGAAAGGAAGGACCGCTTGCTTTATGTGCCGAGGGCCTAAGTACCAGAGGCGACCATGGGCTTGCCACTACTGAGTCACGTCTTGGGTCTTTCTCGATACACGGTCTTGGCCAGTGTATCATCTACTACTCGGTGTTGTCGTTCAAACTGCTAATTTAGCGCGCCTTGGCACTGCTTTCTAATCGCCAAAATTTCCCAGAACAGTCTATTAGTATTTGGTAGGATCTTTCGAAGTTCGGCACAGCTTCGAACTTGGGCTTGGCTCACTGTCACCATCTTCTGCGTCTCGGCCCACCATCTCTTCTTTAGACTTTTTCTCTCGCCGTTTCAACGTTTCTCACTAGCTAAGGGAGCCATGCATAATACCGAACTAAATCCATGGGCACCTTGGCCTCCCTTGGCACGACGCCATGCTCCAATTTTCGTCGTTAGTTCAAAGTTATACTTCCTCGGATTGGCGTGGACAGGAGGCCGAGCCTGTGATTCTTCTCTCGGCATTGGTGTTTATCTCGACGTCTCTTACGATGATACAAGCTGACGCCGATGGGAGGCCGGGACACCCCGTCGAGATCTGTTTCTCACAGCACATGTATTAAGAAACACCGTTCCATCCACACAAATCTCTTGGTCGTCCTTCTTGGCTGATTGCTAACTGTCGGCCGAGTACTACTATCATACTCTCACCAAAAGGCTTTTGAACACTTCCTGGCGCCAACATTTTCTCACCACTTGTCAGGCATAGCGGGGACAGCGCTCTTCCGCTTCCCGTACACGGTACGCCGCAGTGGGAACTACTTGCACAAGTGTCATCAATTATTAAACCTCCCTTCCATCCTCGTACCATGCCGTCTGCACCCGACTCCTGACTCGACGCACAAGCCGCTGATCTTGACATTGGCCTGGGGGCTGTCGAATAGTGTGTGTCGACTCACTGAACAAGTCTATCGTCATCAACCTCGCTAGCAGCACTTTTCGTGATTCCTCGCCGTGGCTTTCCGACGCTGCACATTCGAGGGACGCGCTCTGGTCCTATTGACGCGTATGTATCTCGAAGGCTGGAAACTATCTCCTTCCTCCGACGCCTGGGAATCTGACGTGGGTACGCTTCGTGCGTCAGTGCTTCGTCTGTGGTATTTCTGCGAGCCGAAGCCGAGATGCATCCGAGGGTGCAGCTTGAGATACGAATACACCCCCGGATGCAGTGCAATGCTGATCATGATCTGGCGTCGCATTCTTTTGGAAACTTAAGAGCCATGTCAGACTGGTCGGTCTCGGAGTTCGCACCGATACTCTTGAAGTTCCAATGGAGCACATCTGGGAAGCGGCATGTCTGGAAACTGGACATACAACTCAGCATTGGGGCGGAGTGGATAGACAGAGGTAGACAGGCGCCTCGGACCCACGTACGTTACATAGTATACCAATACTCGTCGGAGCACTTACGCTAATCAACGGGTTATGTATCCTTTCTGCGTTCCTAAGAGACGTCGCTAGGACTTGTCGTAGAATCCGACTCTCCGAGTGCATGCGGGCTATAAATAGCCCTATCCCTGCATCCTGGGCCCTGAATTGCACCCTGATTCCTGATCCTCTGCATCTGCACAAGTGCAGTACGTACCGTCCAGCCGGGTCGTAGTTGCTGGCTTTTTAAAATTCCATGAATCAGAAATCGAGCATTTCGAGCTATTTCAAGGTGATTTCAGGCAGGGAGGCGCCAGCACGTTGGTGCGAGGCCCTGGATGCAATCATTTGGATCTGTCCAACGAGAACATGGGTCCTGGCTGTCGACGGCTGTAGATAAAGGGACCGGGGATGGGCAGGGTCAGGGGTAGATGACGCCGGGAGCGATTGCAATTGCAAATACTACTTACAGTATCGCTTGTTGCAAGAAGTTGTTGCGCTGGATATTCTCGAAGCAGTTGAAGTTGGGGATGCGGTTGCATTGGGCACGAGGGGGCACGAGGGGGCACGGACTCACGACTACTCACGATATTAGATGAGCGTTTAGGAGTCTTGAGGGGGATCTATATCTATCTCTGCAGTACAGTTACCGGGGTTTAAAGAGTAGCGACCGCCCTCATAGAAACAGCTGCGGCGTGGGACCTGGGGTACTGATGACGAGAGGGCTTGTCGTTCATATTGCCAATCATGAGTATGAATCGACTAGACATACGGATATCATGGTCCTGAGGGATGTGCGTATGACATGCTCCAAGGACTGCCACGAAATAACAGAAGCCGTACTGCCCACATCACACAATTCCATTAGAATACTCGGAATAGATTGTTGCCACTTGGTTGACAACTGGCCAGGGTGGAAAAGCGCCTGTCTGCCAGCGCACAGGAGACGCACGGGCCCGCAGATCAAACGAGCCCAATGTAAGTCCTTGCTGATCACATGCAGACACAACACGTTGCCTTAGGATCAGGATGTGGAGCTCAGCTACGCGCAGTTGAGTCTCCACTCCCTCACAGCACACAACTGCGGGGAGCTGGTAGTTAGTGCATGATAACGACGTGATATGGCTAGTACAAAACAAGATATCGTCCAGTCGTAGATACCACAGCGACGAACATGACCACCAGCTCACATGTCCAAGGCAAGAAGCTAGTAAGACTTTATGGAGATTCGGGATAAACATGATCAATTCAAGAATCACGAATTTGTTTGCTTGGACGTACATATCTAATCAACATTGAATCTCGTTACGACGCCCATAGCACGTCTAGACGCATTGAATTGAGAGAATTACACCCCAGGAATGGGGTGCTTGGCATGATCCTGCATGTCGCACAGACTTCTGCCAAGGTGGGAGAGCAATGCTTTGGAGCAGGAGCTGGGATATTGTATGAGAGTGAGGCGATGTAGTCCGATAGCGATCAAGTTATGATAGCCCCGTCCCATGACTGCGACATCATGCAGACCCAATGAAGTAGTGCAAGGTGGAACTAACGCCTAGACAATGAGAATAGGAAATTGGGAAAGCTTCACGGGAGTGTCTAGGAACAAGTCGACGTCAAGAGTGGGATTGTAACTGTAATAGTCACATATCGGGATGGCTCCATTGAAAGTTTGCTTTGCTTTGCGTTGTTGGTATACATGTTCCTTATTGAGCTTCGAGCGTGGACAACGGAGGGTAGGACCCTCAAAGGAAGCCGTCAGAGTGTTGATATGAGACGGGCGGAGGATATACGCATCAGGTGCTACAGTGCGCCACCGACAAACGGGGATTTGGTTGTGTTTTTGCACATTTTTTGTATGGTTTATCAGTTGCGGGATTTACGCCGGCAAACAAGGCAAAAGCGAGATGAAGCGGGAATTCCATACAGACACCTGGGGAGTGGGAGTCGGCACGTCAGATGGATCAAACTGGGATGGCTGGCCGCTGGACATAGATGCAACACAAACGAAGCGGTATAGGCCGGGCTGGCTGCATTGTTGGTTGAGACTGATGTATTACATAGACGGCCTCTAAAGGGAGGCCAAGATAAAGATCCTAGGGAACCGGAGAAGGCATGAAGCGGAGAAGCGAAGAACGTTGCCAGAAGCCAGCGAAGCAGTGCCTATGGGATGGCCAAGGTTGGCCAAGGGGAAGGTTGGTGACAGACGGCGATTGCGGCGGAGCGCCGGCCAAAAAAAAGAAACAAAAACGCAAATAGTAATCAATAAAGCTAAATTATATCTTAGTCTTGGCCAGCCACTCATCGACCTTTATTTAACCACCTAGTCCTCCTTGTCCATGGCTCTTCGCTGCTAACCCCAGCTGTTGACTCTGTGCTGGTTGCGTATCTTGTCCAGCTATGTCTCCTCGCCCTATCCTTAAGCGGTCAGCCTACGGAGCCCATACCAGTTCCCAGCTCGCAGTTCACTTTCCCCCTTCCCCCTCGCTCACAACCCATACTTTTTCCGTCTACTCCTCCGCTGCATACGACCGCTCTCCCATCGTCGTGTCTCCTAATTCCTGCGCACTCCCCGAACGCGGATGTCCGGGCCGAACATATACGCTCGATGAGGCGTCGACAGCGCCCCCAGCCCCGCCGACTCTCAAGCGGGGCCACCCATATGGCGGTCGTGATCTCCATCCTCGTGCCCTCCGTCAGCAGCTCGAAAACGCTGAGCGTACTGCGACCTGTGCCTACTCCCTTCCGCCCCCGCTGATCCCAGACCTCTCGTCCGAATCCGATGAGTCCGACGGGTGCTCCAGCCCTCCTACCGAGTCATACACCCCCTCCACCCACATTCATGGGCTCGTCATCCCTCAGGATCGCTACTCCACATATACCTCCTTTGACGTCGACCCCTACGGCAGCAGCCCCATATCCCCTTCTGCCCTCTCCTTCCTCCCTTACGCACCCTCCTCACCCTCACACTCTCCTTACGGTCACGGCTTGTCTGTATACGATGATCCTGAGACAACCAAGCCCAAGCGTCGCCGGGAACGAAAGCATGATGCCTCCCGTGTTCCCGACCGGATACCAGACGCCCCTGAGAGCCCGAGCCACCTCACGCCGACAAAAAGGAGCAGCAGGGTTTCTGCCTTGACCAAATCCCTCTCCCCACGCCACACTGCATCTGCCTTCCGCGTTGAGGACGACGGATGCCTTGGAGGGTTCTAGTCGTGTCTGCTTTTGTTGCGTGCCATTTCGATTCTGCTTTATTCTCTTTTAGATTTCCTTCCTGTTTCTTCCAATCCATTGTCGCTTGTTATCTTCACTATAATACAGCGTTATTGTCTGCTTCCTTGCCCTCTTCCCCATGATCATATGTATTTGCGTCCGCTTTGGACCTTATCTATCGTATCATTCCCTATACCCCGTCCATAACCGCCACGACTCCCCATCATCATCATCCCTCGTTTCCCACTGCATATTCATTCAACTTCTCCCCATCCGTTCATCACGCCCCCAGCACGCTGTATCATCACCACGCGTAGATCTAGTCTCCTCACCATCACTCGAGCCATGGACACTCGTTGTTATATATATTCGTACTTGGTGATACTGCCAGTGTATTCATGGATTGTTCCCGATATTTGCGCAGCCGTCTTCATTGAGCTTGATCCAGCAGGATCTGTTCTACAAGCTTTCAACCCTCAAGCTTCAAGGCCGGTCTACCATCATAGCCGTCCAGGCACACTGCTTATCTGGTGATTGCATTGAACACTTGATCCCCAAAGAAGGCTTCGACAGACAGACAGACATGCCTTCGGACGTCGTGGAAATCTCGGGACCTCACTTAGTGACATATGCTTTGACGCCCCAATCATCGATGTTTGACGCCCAACAGCTATATACTCCATGTAGAGTCTTGATACGGTGTTCTGGTCTCCTGACCTCAAAGTTTTTGACCTCACTTCTTGTGATCCTTGTTACTAAAATACGTATAACTAGGCGCATTTGGGCTAGGAGATCCCAGTGAGAGACTCGAATTCGAATCCGGTCCATGCGGCCCTTCCTTCCCCATTTCAAGATGAAGATCTTTCCAGGCAACAGGCGGCGGCGCCGGTGATATGTTCTACCTGAATCACCTGCTCGTTTCCTTCACGGGGTCATTTCTGGTCACTTCCTGTCATGATCACAGATCAATTCCTTGTTCTTATGTGGAAGTGCATACAAGTAGATCTGGTGATTGATTCGAATTCGAGCTCTGATATCATCGCATAATCTACATTCTCAAGTTACATACAATCTCGAGGCATGGGGCCTAGACGTAACCCTGGGATCGCGTTGTCGTAGGTCGCTGACCTGGACTATGGACAGGCAGAATGTTCCAATTTGAGACCGGTGGGATGCTGCGCTCGAGCGGAGCAGAGACGCTCAATGGATCGTCATCAAGGCTGTAGTCGCATGTGTACAGCGTGGCTAATGCCATACTGGCCGGAGGTCGAGCGACTCCGTCCCGGGACTCCGCATATCAACAGTACGAAATAACTTATCTATCTATCAAGTTGGATCATACTAGGTCAGAGAAGTCGAGAAGTCGCACAAAACAATCTTCTCGCGAGCGATCCCAGAGTGTGCCGGTGCTCTATGTCCCCGGAGCCTATGTGCTAATAATAGCTCTCCTCAGTAATGAATGCCGTACAACTGCTTGACACTCGGATATCGGATATCGCATGCATCCCTGCCACATCCTACAGGCACGCAGCAGGACAAATATTGTGGAGTAAGTGTCCGTGGAGTGTCGTACATGTTTTTGGGTGGCAACGCGATTTTACCTCCAGACTAACAACAGTGGTTTTTTGTTTGTTCTCATCCAATCCCGGCTTCAATTGCGCTCTCAACGTTTCCAACCCTGGCAGCCTGCTGTAATGTGCCAACTATGCAGCGTGCCCGCATGGGAGTTCCCACCCACGTTGCTGCGCGGTGCATCAGTATCGATGGCCTCATCCTAAGCGAAGCAGCGGACCGAGGACAAAATTAGTTTCGAAGGTACTAGGATTGGGATCCGGTCTTCAAGTACTAGGTAAGAGACATTGTCGCCTTTGTCAAGTGTTCATCTGTCATTTTAGTTCTTACTTCAAACGTTCTGCCCGTATGGAAAGGAATACGGGATATCCTCAAATATCTTCCGGGCGGCATGCTAGCTTGATGTCGATTGTTGACGGATCAGAATCGACGGGTATCGCAGTGCGTACTCACTCAACCATCCATTCTCAATAGAAATTCAGAACTGGGAAACCCGTCGCATGGAACTTGGAACTCCTGACGCTGGTTGTGATTTTTTGATCTGGAATTTGTAAATGAAAAGAACCATAAATTTCTTTCGTCTTTACATAAGTGGGAGTAACGAGGGTGGCAGGTACCGATTCGAGGGATTGGATCGAAATTGCCAGAGCGAGACTGAGCCAAATGATTAATTGGTGGCGCGTGCGTCTCTGGGTATATACATAAAACTATTGGTATGGGCTTGCAAATCATTATTTTAGATACTAATGAAAGGGGGTTGTCGTAGGCTTCGGAATGACCTATCTTCTCCGCAGCCTGTGGCTGTCACTGTCTTGAGTTCCCAGTTTTGGCATCCTTCGCGCAGGTCTCATGAGCTAGCTCGATCTGGTAGGCTAGATATCGTTTCTCAGATGATAGGGTCCATACATGACACATAATTCAGGGAATGAAGGATACACAGGTGCGATATGTAAGGCGACATTTTTTGGATTGTGCACTATCATCAATTCTATGTACGCGATCGCGTCGCGTCGAGATCACGTGCATTGTGTCGGAAATCTGCACAATCCCTGATTAGGCGATCAGCCGTAATCAGGGAATATCTTTGAGACCTAGATATGATAAGGCCGGAACGGAGAAGTCCGGTGCTGATCATCGTAGATTAGAAGATCAGACAGTCTACTGACTCGCAGTTGCAATCTGAATTAACGAGGCCTTCTC
>JABCKH010000390.1:0-17113 GCA_018851285.1 Lyophyllum semitale | reverse complement strand
CGGTCTTCGATGACTTGAAGTGATCATAGCGAGCAGTCTCTTTCTAGAACAATGCCAGCGATGCCGTATTTTCTTTTAAGTTTCCACCTAGAATAATGAAGAGTGGGCGCAGTTTGCCTAACTGAGGCGGGTGAGTGGATCGAGTTCGCGCCCTCTCAGCTTAGACTCGTTACTGTCTGCTACGCCGCGAGCTGAGATTCACCTCAACAGGCTGGTCACGAGCCTACTCTCAGCTTGTTTTTGCTCCAATAATTTTGTTTCTAGTCAGTGTCGATTTACGTAGGATTCGAGTCCAAGAAAGCGAGTTGTGACGGGGATGATTGAGGGGCGATGAACTAGAGATCGAGATTGTAGTTTTGTTCTACGTTGACCAATGCTACTCGGTGAATAAGAAACGAGGTCGGCCAACCAAAGAGCATCATCAGCGGATGGCGTCGGGCCCAGGTAGTCTGAAACAACGCTCTCGATGACGGTGTTCTTGCCATTGAAAGGCTCCTTGTGGGAACAGCGTAAATTTTTGCTGACAGAAACCAAAATCCTGAAGCACACCGGAGAAGAGGGGTGGAAGAGAATTCCCTGACGCTTCTCGCGTGCCATTGAACTCGGATAAAACTGCAAGGTAGGTCTATTGTCGAAGTAGGTACTTAGAATCGGCAACTAATCTGCTCTACGTGAGGTATCGGCCAACCCAAGGCGCGTCCCGATAGCTCCATGGCCTAGACCTATGACTTCGATCACAAATTTTCTGAGTAGATATAGACCATACCTCAATGAAAATATCGTTCCAAAGGCACTCAGCGAAGGAACCAGATGTGAACAACTCCACGAAGGTCAATCAGAATTGGATTGCTACGACGGAGCTCACATGGTTACCGGTGACCTGGCAGTAGTTAGACAGTACATCCCACTATCCTGGATGCAGCGCGGCATATTACACCTCAACACCTGCACCGCTCTACCGCCTCCGAGAGCGCGTAAATTCACACCCAAACCAGCCCACCAGATCTGGGAGCTCGCGCACACGCTTGGTGGCGGAACCCGCTACCGCCATGCGAAGACGAGATTGAGGTTGTGGTCGAGGTCGATGTAAAGTGGAGGTCAAATTAGAAACAGGGGGAAGGAAGCAGCCGCTGGAGCTCTGTGTTCTGTTTCCGCTACGTCCGTGGCGGAAAATGCCCTACTCAGAGCAGGGGCCGGGGCCCAAACATTAGCTTGCCAGTCTCCGAGGTGTGTTCTAAGGAACGGCGGGCGGGGCAGCGTCAGGACAAGGAGTGTCTGCCCGACGTTTGCATGAAGTGGGTCGGTGTTGGTTGGGCAAGACGGTCGGCGAGCGGAGGGATTGACGTGGAGGAGACGATGTTGGGTGCGAATGGGTAGGTGGTAAGAAAAATAACACTGCATGCAAAATCTCTTTCGGGAGGATATGTTGCCATGTGATTCCATGGGAGGATGGAGCCCCGTTCGATCTCGGACGCCGTGCGCATTAGATGTGTACATACTGACTGCATATGTATATGCGTCTAGCTCGGTAGCTTGAACTCCAACAGTATTCGAGTTTGGGGCGAATACATCGGGGCGGGCGGAATGGAGGTCGACTGCTGGGGTAGAGGTGAGCTAAAGGCGTTCTCGATGATCTCTGCCGTAACTCACTAAGTTGGACTCATAATAAACTCCATCGCGAAAAAAGGAATTATTCATAACAGCGCAATGCCAAACACCCGGTTCGAACGGGAGCCTGCGTACCCAGTTGGCTGGGGCTCGCGAGCGCATCTAATATGCTATCTGGGCGACGATATATCTGATTAAAATATCACTGTAAGGTTGAACTCGGTTAACATGACAATAGCGACCATTACGAGGGTGAGAAGTTTAACGTTACGAAGAAACGATAAAAGCATCTCTGGGATGGGCGTACAAACGGAAAGAGCAGGATTTATGAGAATAGCGCGTGAGCAGGAGATCCGATAGACGTACGAGTCAAAGCCATACCGATGCTCGCGCCCGCGAAGTTAACATTCGTGAGGGTAGGGAGACTCGTCTTCGGTTCTAGTTTAAAAGTATGCGCAATAAAAAGTACTGTAAGGAATACCTTGGAGAGAATTCGGAGAATTATTTAGACTGCAGCGGTGGATAGTTACCGAGGACGCAGCCGCAGACAGTAGCCCACGAGAAACCACCGGAAATCGGCAAAACTAGCAACGGCTTTCAAGACGCGATCCTAGACATCGGCCTATGATATTCCGTGCTGGACGATAGAACTTTTCAGCCTCTGTCCATATCCCTGTTAGATTAACGGTCCCAGAGGAAACGCATGACTGACGAAGTCTAAAGCACGGAGGATAAGTATCGATCAATGTAGAGTCGAAAGCGACGTACTTTCGATCCATATTCCAAGAAATTTTTACGGCAATAAGCTGCAGAGGACGCGAAGGAGGCGATTCATACTTTTCGAATGAGGAGCCACCGGGTTATTGAAGATCTGTATGGGACCTTAGGCTAAGTTGGAGAAAAACAATGGCTGTACTTACGCTCAACGTGAGTCCTGCTCGAGAATGGATTCTCAGGCAACGGCGGACAAGTCAAGAGAGGTGGGGGCGTCGTTTTCGGAAAGAAACCCAACGGAAATGTGAGTTTTAAGCCCATCGGTGATGGTTGTTTTGATCGATGCTGCTTTGTCGTCGTTGTCAACAACGATCAGCAAAGCACGTGATAAATTTGCCCTTTGACAACATCCACGACGTCGATAACAACAGCCCAGCTCTCCCTTGCAGATACGCTACGCATGAAGCGCGCAGAATCCAGGATCTCTACGGTAAATACACGTCGCAGCTCATCGGAAGAAATCTGTCCTCATCCGCGTTCAGGACAGCACCATTAGGTCAAACATGAGTCTGCTGGAGGATACGACGTTCTGGGAGGCGATGTGCATGGTAAGCCATCTCATTTCCGTTCAAGCGATACACAATGGGCTCTAACCTCTTTTCCTTGGCCAGATAACGGCCGACTCCTCAGCACCCTTCGAAAGCCCGCAAAGCTACGCATACGGAGCAGGGGAAGATCACAAGGGGACGGTTCTTGAATGGGGGCCATAATGGGCGATTTATCGGGCGCTATTTACTTAGTGAGCTCTCCTCCGTTTCCCGTCACTGTACTCACTCACATTTGCATCTCCCAGGGCTTTAATCATTGCCATTTTCGCTCTCGCACTCAGAAACACGGGTCTCTCGACCAAGTTCAGAGCCCTGCAGGCTGCACGTCCGTTTAGCCAACCTCGCGGAGCTCGTGCTGCGAGGACCTGGAAGGGCCACATAGCGAGAAGCAACGGACAGATGTCGTGGTTCGACAGCCGCGTCAGTTTCATGTGGCCTCTCTTTCGGTGCGGGCAACCGCGACGGTTAATCATTGTAAGTCCTGCTCCATGGTCGCTTAGGGCGTCAATCCTACATACTGACTAGGAACACGTACAGAACCAAGCTCTCTCCTGTAAGAAAGCATAACCTCGGACACCTGCAATTTCAGGTTCGCGCCGCGCATTGACCATTGTATAGGCGGCTCAGGAGGACCTACGTCAGTGAAATGATCGCTTGGGACCAGTTTAACATCTGCCGCAGGTATTCGTTCAAGAACCAGGCCCTACTGTATGCCCCTTCTGTCCTCCTCACGTCCCGAAATTAATGTTCGCACAGCAGCCGCCAAAGCATCGCCTCCGAGCCCCTCTCCCAGAGTTTTCGGGCTCGCTCACCCTCTAACCACCATCATCGCCGAGCGCATTCTGCTCATGATTGATAACCCAGGACTCCAGCCTTTTCTCCTTCGCCCTCTTCTCCTCCACCCCCGCCGCCAGCTTCCTCTTCCTCTCCCTTCCTCTCCCTCTCCCCCTCGCTCGGCCGCCGTCCTGTCCTTGCTCGTCATCGCCCGCAATCCTTGGGCCCATAGCCATATATTAGCCTTCCTCATATCGATATCCCATGCAGACTACGTGCCCGCTTAACCCCACCTTCAAGCTCAACAACCGCCTCGTGCTCTCCATCCTTTCGACCTCACTAACGAGCCCCCAAAGGATAACCAAGCCGCCTTCTGCGTCGGTATTCGCGCCGCTGACGACGTCCTTGGTCGGCCCAATCACAACTCCCCTGTCCCCGGTGTCCCCTGTCGTCCGCGAAACATACTCAGTCATCATCACGGCCTACACATTCCCCGCTACCTATGGTGCCTTCCCACCCAACCCCGCCCGAACCCCGCCTCGTGCTGCTAGGACTCACGGAGCCCATCGCCCCCAACAACGAGGCCAGGAAGGCCCGCCTGCTCAACCAGCCGATCTCGTCCCGAGCCCAGAGGAGGGCGACACCTCTCGGTCGGGATTATCGTCTCCTAGGCCTGGTTTTCGCGTTGTGAAGCTCGGGCTCTCTGGTGTGGTGTACCCGGGGCGGGGTCTACAAGTTCGAATGCAAATGCGGCGCTAGAGCTCGGCCTGAGGGGGGATGCAGGGGAGAAGGACGGGTGGGTATGCGTTGGCTGCACTGGGAGGCGGAATTTCGCAAAGACGAGTGGAGATTGGGGCTATGGCGGGTGTGCTGCAAACGCGGGCGGTACTAGACCTTGAGCTGGTGGATCTAGGGCTTGGGAAGAACGAACTGGGCTATGGGCGGCCGCTGGTGCAGGACCCGTCACATCTCATTGCGGTGTTCGTGGGCAGGCGGGGTGAGCAGGTGGACGGGGATGCGGAGTGGGGCGATAAGATGCTGTGCTTGGGGCTGGCAAGGGAGGGGAAGAGTATGTGCCCCAACGTGCGCCCGCGCCGTTTTTTGGGCCACTGAACGGACGATAAGCGGAAACGAGCACGAGCAGGGGGTCGGCCATCGGGTGAGGGTGATGAGACTCGCGTACAGGGTGTCGGGGATATCGCGGCCTTCCTTTCGCAGTCCCGCTCTGTCCTTGGCTGGGCTATGGACGACTCTTCTTTGTCTATCCGCTATGGCACGACTTGGGGACAGATAGCCAGTTTCGCCCCATGCTATGTTGGCTATATCACGCCTGAAGTGCGCATGGATAATCACCAGATAGCTTACTGGATGCATACCACAAACCCCGCTCAAGTAGAGAAGTGGGCTCCCGTTCGACCCGGGTGTTTGGCATATTTCCATACATTAAAAGTTTTTATTTCTCGCTCCTACATGATGAGACACAAACCAATTAGCTTCATGGGCAGATAGATATAAATTCCTGAACTCCAAGTTTGGCCATTCCCGCTCAACAGATTTCAGTCAACCCGTTCTTTTTTTCTGTCATTGTCTTGCTGACATACATTTCTAGACCTACCGTCGGTCAGCCCACGATGTACCATCGCCAGCTGTGCTTGGGAACACGCTTACGAAAAGGCGCGAGCAGGGGATCAATGGAGTAGGCGCTGGGGAAAGTGTTGACAATAGGCAGACTGAGCACGTCAATCAGCCCAGTTCTCGTCAGTGTTCTTGTTCACTTATGGCGTGGCTCAGCCTGACGTGGGTGGGGTTCTCCGCAGACTCTATACTGACGGAGGAAGCCTGACAAAACGAGACAATGAGGCCATTGGGACTTGTAGGTCATACTCAACGTTCGTCGTTGAGGTGCGTTGCCATGCTTTTTGCTTGAGTGTTTTATCTAACTCTCTGAATATGTCTAGGTTCTTGTGCTGATTTATATATTGATACCTCACCTCACCCCAAGGTTAGAAGGCGCTGTTCCTGCTAAGTCTGCACCCGCTCTCCGTCACATCACATCCAATAATAATACATTCTGTACTCCATCGCTCGCGCTCATCGCCCCTACCAGTACTGTGACGTTCCTGTCAGCATCCCGTTAGAGACAAAAACCGGGCGCGACGAGGACTGCGGAGGACGAGGTTGGTGACCGCTGGTGTCGATAGCGCTCAGCCATCGTTCGTGAGTCCCGTTTGATCTATGCCCGCCTTGCATCATCTGAATTATTCCAACAGACAACGTAGTGGAGAGCTCTCCGAACCCAAACTACTATCAACGGGACTAAATCATGTTTACCGTGGGCCGCCAAAGTAGAAAGGGGAGAAACTCCATCACTGGAGGCGTCATTCATGGTTTCCCCGTGAGATTTTCCATTGTGTCTACGCCACCGCTTCCAACGACAATGTCAATATCTCACATCAGTTGCGACCTCATCACCTTTTCTGTCGACTCGAGACCTTCCATTTACATGTACGTGGGGGCCAATCATGCTCGATGAGCGTTTTTCGCAGAAAGGGCGCCTGGTGTAAGCGCTCATGCAATGTTCTGTACTTTCTCAGCTGACGTTTCGTGTATACAATTACCTTTATCTAGTGATGACTCCTCTCTCACCTCATATATCACTCAATCTCTCGTCCAGGTGACGGAGATTCCATCGGAGAGCGTTTTTTGCTATAGGATAGAAAACATCAAACGAGCATTGTTCATGGGATGTACGACTGATACACGGTACATCAGGCGTGACATTGTACGGGTAGCAGGATACTTAGTCGAACTTCATCTGCTGTGTATGAACATAGGAAAAATAATTCATTTGCCCTGGGTCAATATGACGTTCGTTAGATAAATTCTTCGCTGAAGTAATTACGGACGTACCTCTCGAGCTAGAAGATATTAATGACCCCCGCCGGTAGCTTCTTCCGCCTCTCTTTCTTCACGTCTGTTGATGATCGACACGGGGAGATATCATAAGCAAAGTTCAAGCATCACTTCATTGTGGGACGAGAACGGAGAAGGAAAGTACAGACCTCATGTTGCCATTCAACTGAAGCCGCAGTATCCTCTGCTAATGCTCCTAGGACCAATATTAGCGCTAGATGTGAAAGGAAATTCGCCTAGAGTAAATATCGCTCAAAATGGGCAAGAGGACAATATACGCGGCATAACTACATGCGTGTTGTTGGCTCCTCATGATGCGTACGGAAAGCCTTGGGGGAAGAGTTGATTAGGATTCTCTGAAGATAGAGTGCGCTAAATAGGTATAATAGATCGATCGTATCCCATTCTGAGCAAGGTAATCGTCAGCTCGATCGAGAACGATGTAGGGAGTACATACCGATTTTCTCGCCGCCGTCCGCATTGACTGTCTCGTCTCTGACCTCACAACCACTGGGGTAGTTGGAAGCAAACGAGCCTGCAAAAACGTTGGGTCTAGCAGAAGAAGAATCAGATTGGAATCAAATTCAATATAAAGTATCTCCTCTTTTCGAGCACGAGGAACGCTACTCAAATCAAATTTGAGAATCGAAGGGTGACAGACAACCTTATTCGTTTTACCGGAAGGTCTGTCGAAGAGCAACGGATGTCAGTCGACCACACTCCCAGCTGCGGAAAGAAAAGAAAGACTCACTCAGACGAGTCAGCTGTACGTCGAGCACAGGAAGCGAGTGAATCGGCGCATTGATACTGGGCCTTCGCTTCAGCGGGTAAAACTACGGCGCTGGTACCCGCGATGAGGGCGAGAAAGGCGGTCATGGTGGGGGTGAACTTGCATACCGTGAGACCTAGGTAAAATAACTATCATTCTCCAGACTGTAACCTGCGTACAGTTTGGGAAGCTGCGAGAGACTCTAGGAAACACACGATGACACAGCGAATGGAAGCCGCGAGGGTTTCTGTCTCTGGGAATGAAATTCGAATCAATTCTTCATAGAGAAGCACGGACGAGTTAGGTAGGCATTTGACGGAAAGTGTAAGGGACAAAAGCCGTGCGTGACTCGCAAGTCTCAGTTCTATATTTCCTGCTTTCTTCGGGGTCGGTTGAGAGTCTGTTGGAAAACTAACGTCGGTTGGAGAGACAAGGCGAGCAAAGGACGAGAAAACTTACCCACATCAACTTGAGCCAATGCAAGGTGCTCGGCTCATTCATTCGCATGACCCCGTACCATAAGAATTCGCGTTCACGAGAGTGTATATCCGCAATGCACACTGCCTGAGGCGAGGACAAGTAAGTATGTCAACAATAATAACTTGAAAAATGACGCAAATAGAACAAGACTCGTGGAATGTCGAGTCGAGTTAGAACCACCAGTTTACCTAAGAGGGCGGAGCATCCAGGCGCATGTACTCATAGTAACAGGTTAGATACGGATGGAATGGTCGAGCTGCCTAAATATGAATGCAACCACCATGATTTCGCTGATCATCGTTCAAAAACGCTGAGTCTAGTAAGGAAATGATAAGTATTCTCAACCAAAGTTGGCAAATTCAAAATTTACCTATATTCAAACTTGACCTTGCAATGCAGAGGTGACACATCGCAGAGTAAGGCCTCAGAGAATCGAGACTGCTGATGGTAGATGTTTTGGCGTTGTGTTCGGCAGTGATCACACGGTCTTGCGGAATTCGGAGCTTGATCTTTTTCCTCACCACCATCATTCGCTCGACATTCTTATAGTACGCTGAAATTGTGGCCACGGAACCAAGCAATCGGGAGAAATAACGAACGAGCGACTTGGCTGGGTTAGAGTGGGTCGAATGGCGAGCGCGGTAGTTCATTTTGGGGGTAACTACGCCAAGATTACCTCGATTCTCTGGATTTTCGACTGACTTGCGTGTGTGTAGCTGGATGTTGATGTGTTCAGCAAACCAATTGTTGGCGAGGAAGTTGGAGAACATCCCGCGCTACAGTGGTTCGATCTGAGCATCGCTGCTGCTATGACAATGTGCGTTTATCCTCTTCTCGTCATTCGATTTTAGCAGCTCACATGAGTTTTATCATAAGACACTTGACCACTTTCAACAGTGTTCTATTTTGGGGATAGTTATCTACAGGAAAGGGTCTATTTTCAGGGCGAATGCTGCTCTTGGAGGCCGGGAGGGGGCTCTGGTCCCAGCTTTACATGAACGATGAAGGTACGTTGCCCCTCCTCACCCTTATAATTCTCCATTATTCAAACATTTACCCTACCCAGGTCCTCTTCACCACAGACGACGTCGATAGCCGCTCAAGCTCTTTGCATGCGGAACCGTTACAGGCGCCGACCGTAACAACGATATGAGACCGATCGACGATAACTGTCGCCTGCACCTTCCCCCTCCTCCACCCAAAACGGCTCCTCACTATCATATATGTAGCTGCCGGCTCTCCTTCAGTATTTCATCAAGAGATCTCGATGTCATCGTCGCCAGCGGCTTCTTTTTTGACCTCCCAATCACGCACCCCCACCTCTGGCTCTGGACGAGCGTCAGTTAAACCTACCCAATGCCCTCGCGTTCGGAGGCAATGAACACGCGTGAGGCTGGATCCGGGTTAGCATCAGGGGATATCGCTTGACAGGGCGCGAGAAGATACAGGTTGGAAGATGGGCGTTTATGCAAGGACGCGGGGCGTGCTGATGAGATTTCGAGGGAGGCTGTACTTTCCTGTCTACGGCGCGTGGCCGTGTACGTCTTGGATTTGAGTGGGCTGAGTGGAGTCTATCGGATCTGTTTCGATACGATGGTGGTATGTGATCCTTCCTCCTACCTATTATTCCCGTCATCTAATCATCTGGTCTCACCAGCCGTTTTCCCTCTGTTCGCGGTGCATGGGCTTCGTCGGCGGACCATCAAGTCCTCATAGCACATGACCGTGACAGGGCCGGGTCATCTACCTCAGGCTCTATGCGCGTCATTTCTGCTCCCACGCCAGGCCAGTGCCCCCTTTTGGGAGAGGAAATCGGAATCCGTTCACCAACACGGGATCTGATGACCCGGCGAACTTCGTGCCACGACCTTCTTCCTTCACCTGTGTCGTCCTCCTGCTTACGCGTCTACTCATCCCCCCCTTGCCCACCCCTTAGTTGCTTTTTGTCTACCACTGGCGTCTCTTAGCACTCGTCGCGCCGCCCTCTATCCATCATTGGCCCTCGCATTGCTTCGCCCATCCTTCACAGCTAGGCGACGGTTCCTGATGAATCAGCACGGGGCTGTTTCTCTCCAAGCTCGGGCTCGGGCTAGGTAGGCTGGTACCTCGGGCATGTCAGTTGAGACCGAGCCCGTCGTCCTCCACCCACACAAGCTCCTCACCGTCATCCTGTGCTGGCTAGTGGGCCATCTACTCTTCTTCCATTACAGCAAGAGCTTCCCACCCCCTATACCTTCGTTTTTTGTTGACGACCCAACCCATATACCGACCCTCTTTTGGCGCCCTCGCTCTCCACCTCGTTCTTGACTGGACTTGCGGCGGCTCCCACCGTACGGGCACAAATTGGAGCGACCGATATACGCAGATGATCCCAGGACGTTCTGCTGCGAGCGGTCGTGGGAGATATCGGGGAGCAGGTTGACGGTGCCCAGCTCCGCGAGACGGCACGGCTGCCAGTATTTCCGCCGGCGACTGACCATTGAATGTTGGACGTTGGTGGAGGGCTGCAGCCCAAATTCGGTGCACGTGTATGATAAAGGACGCGGCGGACGGGGAGGAGGATGAAGGGGGGAGCGGGGTGCTTCGACACCAGTGGCTGAGCGTTTGAGGAGCGAGGTGGATAGGATACGGAGGAAGTTACCTTGGTAGTCGAGCTTGTGGGACTGTAGATGACAATGGTGACGAGGTTCGGTGGGATGCATGGGTCAATCACGACGGGGTTACACGCGTCTGATGCGGATTTCGATCCTAGCTATAGGTAGATGTATGACAGTGTTTCAAATAGATTTCGTTGTAACTTTTGTATTAGCAAACAGATTGATGTCGATAATCCGTAATCCAAATTGGTATCACACTCGACTAAACATGCTTTCCTACTCACAGCGTCGCTCATTGCACAACTTAACTAACCGTAGAACCCTGCAAATGGTTAGTTACGCCCTCTGGAATATGAACATCCCGTAGAGTCTACTGCGAAACAATCCGACCTCATCGTGACAGATGCCGTGCAACGTGAAGTACGAGAAATGCCCACGTCGTCCAGAACGAAGTAAATCAACTTGATCGGGAGATCGCCAACCGCGGTGCTCTTATTCGAAGGCTCCGCGAGCAGCGTACCGCATGCGTTTTACGCATCACAGTCCGGCGTCGTTTTCCCCTCAAGATCCTATCCAACGCAGACCTACTGATCTTGGTTGAATCTTGGTCGAGATAAGGTTATCGATCTGCGGGGATAACTGCATCGCCAGGTATGTTACTCGCGTCTTACCTTGCAGCTCAAGGTCTAATGTCCGCCTAGCACTTTACAAGATTCATTCCAACGCGAATTTGCATCTTACAGGAAAATCATCTTTTCGTTAGCGTTTTACTACTTAGTTACACCCTTGCAATATCCCAAAAGAATTCACGCAAACTCTGGTCAAGCTTCAAGTCGTTGACTGCCTTCCAGCCGATAACTCCTGCTAGATCTCGCTTCAATCTCCCAGTGATGTCTCGCCTCTTCATTTCGTAGTTCTTCATATCCTTGCGATAGCGCTCCATGATTTCCTTCAGAACAGCAGCCGCATCCCCTCTTGCCATCCTAGCCCTTTCACTGTCATCCTTGGTCTCGAAGAAGGCAACCATTTCCTCTAGTGTCGCGACGGCTACATCAGGTATAACGAGGGCCCTTCGCAATGCCTGCTGATGAACATCTTCTAGTGGCCTGTGGAAGTCGTACTTCTCCGGTTTATTGATGTGCAGCTCGCCGTTGAGAGCATGGCAGAGATTTTCAAATACACACTGACACGCGACGTAAGACAATTTCGCTCCAAAATATTATCGTTATCACGGAAAAACTCACCTCAATCACCGTGTCAAACAGCTTTTTTGCTCCTGGCGTTAACTTGATGACGAGATCTCCATTGTTGCCAGGCGCGTAGATGGCAGTGGTATGCGGGATTTGAAGAAGTCCTAGAATTGTCTTGATTTGCTGGTTCGCGATTTGTTCTCGTTCTTTGCGGTCGGCGCAGATACCCGGGTACGACTCTTCTTCTTCTTCTTCTTCTTCCACGTCGTCATCTGATGCACAGTCTTTTGGCGATGGCTTTCACGAAAGAAAGAAAGAATTAGTTGAACAGAAACGTACGATAACTATGGAACATATGAACTTGCCTCCGATGCATCCTAACCCCCCCGTCATTGATAAATCACGACCTATAATCATTAATTTCTAGTGAATGACATACATCGATGCTGCCGCCAATCTGATCCACTGGGGGATCAGCCATCTGACAACGCGTCAGACCCTCGATCACGTTCTGGTGTGCGGCACTCGCTAAGTTATCAGGACCTCATTTTTTAACTATGCTCACTTCATATGCCAGGTCGATTGCCTTACGCGCTGACGGAATTATCCCCGTCACGAGTTTCTTCGAGTCCTTGTCAATCATGTAGATGGCAGTCGTGGGTACTACCTCAAACGCTTTCACGAGTGCGGCGAGTTGCTGGTTAGCAACTCGCTTACGCTCCGCGGAGGACGCCAAAATATCGAGTTGCATAACCTTGATTACAGAATTCGCCGCGGTGCGGTCGTTCAGAGGCTAAATATTAGTGTCTATGAACTTAATATTAAAAGTCGACTCACTTGGCTCTTTTGCATTGGATGGTGCCGGTGCGAGGTTAGAAGTGCGGCAGAGAGTTTCGAACGAGGACAGGTGTTATATACCTGCCAGGAGGGGGCAAGCATGAGCAAACAGCAGAAACGGGAGATTTTTAATGTTGTTGGGACTCGTGATTTATGCCGGTGGTCACTTGAGACCCCGCGCCATTGAGCCACCATTTCGACAAGTATACACCTAGAAACGCCTGGTGCTAGAGATCTTGATGAGCAATGATCACAGGGAATAGTATTGGTGTCATTCATGCTGCATATTACAAGCGACAATTGTAAAAGATTTCTGTCTAAATGAGCCTATAAGAATGCCTGTAAGGCTAGAAAGAAGAGCGGCGATACTCACCTTAGATATCTTCCACGCCAGGCACGCGGAACTTCATTCCAGCGGTTAGCTATTGGCGCAAACTGGAGGATGAACGAAAAGGATCGCACTTCAAGAGCAAAGCCTGGAAACACAAGGAGACGTTAGTATGGGAATTTGTTTAGAAAGGGTGAGAACGGTAACGAACCAGAAATGAACGTACCAAGTTTTGACCGTGGGCGTGAAACCCAGACAAGAAATTGGACCTGTGAAGGGCCGACAAATTGAAAGATAAAGACAAAGTTACGGAAATATCAACTAACATGGGCCTTAGCGCTGTGCGGCGTGAGGGAAATGCCACTGTGGTAAGGGATTGAGTCAGACGAGAGGAGTCGGTCGAGAAAGGTAACGCACCTTGTATGTCGATTTTTCTGCCGGCCTCGGTGAATATGGACGTATGTCGAGCGGTGTCGGCTACGCCGCTATAGTATAATGAGTAGCTGCGGCAGGAGTTTGCGTTGTATGTACACACACCGATGGTATCAACGCAGAACGCTGCACAAATGTCGTAGGCTGTTGTCATTGTATGTTGATCAGGGTCCGTAAACGATACACAAAAACATAAGCCTACCTGAGGTACAAACCCCGAGCTCCTTCTCGAAATCGTCCATGGCATTCCGGTATCGTCCCGAGTGCAGTATCGGACCCTTGAAGACAAGAAGCCCTAAAAGCGAACCGAACGAAATGATACGACAAATCGGGCACCGATACACACCTAAAATAGTAGGCCTATCCGACGTATTGAACGGCGAAAGTGCGCCGTTTGTTGTTGAGTCCTATTGCCGTGCTTGATGGGCATGACCAACAACGTCGGAGGAGCTCAAGGGAGCGCTCAAGCCAGTCGGTGAGCTGAAAGTAAAATCAGACAGTACTAGAAGCTGGAATTTGGCGCGCTCACCTTCTCGGTTGGGCTATAGCACGGCCATGTCGACGGAAACCTGGGGAATCTGGGTCATGGGGCGAATAATGAGGCCTATTCACGGAATGTAAGGCCTATGGTCGCTTCCTGAGGCGCGAATATAATTAGCCAGTGCAGAAACCGAGGCCATGAATACTCACCAACTGGCTCATGTAGACAATTATCGCCGATTAGTTCTTGGCTGACTATCCACAAACTCCCTGTGCCTCCTCTACCCAGTTCCCGTAGCTCGACGCGCCGATCTTCTTCGGGGTGTCCTCCAGCACCATATATGCCCTCCACCAGTCGCGTGACGCTTGACGCAAGCACAGCGGATGTCTGACAGTCGAACGTCATTCGGATTCACGCGAGGAGGTTGTGGTAGGGAGCCATTTCTCGTTGCAAAACCATCACCTCAGATCATCCAGCCCTCAACCTCTCTGCGCGTGAATACAGCGATATCATTGTCAACGGGCGAGATGTTAATGCAACTGACGATGCGAAGAATCAAGATAAGCCAGAAAGGAGGAGCCCGAGATCTCGATCAACGCTGAAGTTCGTTGGTTAGTCAGCGTCAAGAGTTTGCGTAGAATTGATCGTACCGGAATCAGGAGGAGAAGTAAGCGCTCATGAGCATCGATAACAATACGATAGTCTCGATGGTTGTTCAGAGAACGTGCCAATGAAGCATGATATGCATGATACCACAAGGAAAAGAAAACGGTGATTATGATGATGGAAAAAGCCTGACGACGTCGGCCGGATTGAGCCGATCCGTGTTTCCCCCGCCCATATCTCTGTGAGTTCAGCACCACATCCCATCGTCTTGCACTCGACTTCAACGTTCAATCTCGCTAGAATATGTCCACGTTTTCCGTTGGCCGCCTCAGGCCTTCTCTCCACTGCGAAAATTCGTTCGGTTTTGGTTTGAGATTGAGCCTGCCCCCAACTTATATCTTGGCAACTGCGTGATCAAATCCAATCATTGTAGGCTCGTTCTTAATGTTTCATTATCCTAGACGATGGACGCGACGCTGGCTAGCTGATACGCTGCTGCGTTCACGTGCAAGCTTCGGTTTTTCGATCGTTGGTAGGGCGGCGGCACCTCATCATACACATTAGTCTTACACCATTTCTCATCATCATAGGCTCTTCCTAATCTCCTTATCATCGCATGTGAGACGTCCGCATCATGCCAATGGCCCTTCATTACTCCCCAGGAATTCGATATATCCTTTTTTATTCTCACGGGCGGCCTCCTCATATCCTCGTCAGTTCTCCATCTTTTCTCATGGCATTGGGCTTCGATTTAATCATTCATGTGTATATACGATAGGCCTAATGTCCGCTCCCCGCCACGTTGTCGTATTCCTACAGCAAATTCGACTTTGGAGGCATGAGGCCAGCCCCGGGTATCCTCGTGAGTTCCCTGCACTTTGCCATACTATTCCGCTCCTGCTCAATATTTCATACATATAGACGATAGGCCCGACGTCTATTACTCGCTATATCGCCTTGTTCTCGTAAAAAAAATCGAGTCTTGCGGTTTTCGGGTACATCCTGCCAGCCGCTCACATATATGTCAGTTCCGCATCGTTCCTCATCATCCTTGGCTCATACTCAATGCTTCATGCTTATAGACGATGGTTTCGAAGTCCTAACATTTCCACGGACTCCGTTCCTGAGTAGATAATGGATATTTCACTTGCAGAAGACACTTGGGAGTCGTGGGGACTTCCCCCAATACCGTTGAGTTACACACCGTATCTCATCTTCTGGGGCTCAGGCTCTAATATTACACTCCCATAGACACTAGGAATAATGGGCGATTGTCACAGGGCTTCGTTCGCACGCGTCGCTTCAAAACTTCGCCTTTGGATAAGATGGGCGCCTCCAATCATATCTCAGCGAATTAGGCTCCATATCCCCGCATCGTTCTTAGACGATGGGCACGACGCCCGCTTACCACCACGTGGCTGCATTTGTATTCGCAGCCTCGGTTTAAGGTCAGGTCTTCCTGTATCTCAGTGCGTTCCATACTTTTTATTATCATGATTCTAGGCTCACCGTCGTCGGCGATTCACGTCCCCCGTGGCCCTGCGCTCGCACAGATTGTTGTCAACTTGAGTACCACCCGTACAGGGACAAGTTTAACTCCCTGTCTTTTCCTAGTCAATGCATGTCGAGCTTGGGGCCGACGCAAATTATAAATCCACTCTGGCGTTAGAGGCGCTTTTTACCGTTTACGTCACAAGTAGAACTTACGACGGGTCATTCCTCGCAGCAGTGCCGGTTTGAAAAAGGAAGGCTTAAGAAAGAGGTACATTCACCTACGTCGAACGTGGTATTTTCGCTCTTCATCATACTCTGGTAACGGGCTGTGTTTGACCTGGCCTCGCTCGTCTTTTCCGCCCACGTTCACTTTAGCGCACACCGAACCTTGAGTATATGTTGATTGGGGGTAAATCGCACAACACCGAGCTACGCTGAGCCCTACCATCTGCAAAAAGTGGAAACGATAATCATGCTAAACAACTAGGAAGAAGCTCCAATTCGTCGAACAAATGATTCGAAAGAAAACGCGAAAGTTCGACTCCACGGAAGACTCCGCCCAGGTCGTACCTTCCTTCCTTCCCGCATCCCTCTATGGGCTAACGTATGTCAACGCCCACGCCCACGCCTCACGTCTTCTCAGCCTTGACCCTCAACAACAAAACGCACAACCACGTCAAAATGACGCGAATAAAAAATAATTTGTAAGTAGGTCGACTCACGAGCGACAACGACGACGGAAGCATTCCCCAAGCTCCAGTTTTACCCCCACGCCTCACAAAGAAGTCGACTATCAGTCCAAAACTCAAGGTGAAAACGGAACGAACACTCCTTCCTTTAACACAACGGACACCCTCAGCTATACGCGTTCAGGTTTAAGCGCCTTTAATCGCTCTAGAATTTTAGCGATCTGATGGCAGAGATAGATAGAGTTTTACTACCGTTGTCGTTCGTTCTGTCGCTATTTCGCGGTGTAAGGAGCCTGTATGAAGAAGGAAAAACGAGAAAAGAACTCGCTGCTCAAAAACCTTCATCATTGGTAGAGTCAGTCCCCCCCCCCCCTCACTCACTGCCCAAACTTCTCCAAACACACGCCCCGCGCCGCACGCTCAAAGCCGCACGCCTCCACAGCTAACATACTCCCCCCGCGGCCCACGGCTACCCATAACCCATAGCCCAATCTCATCCACCCACACCCCCGTACCAGGATCAAGGTAGATCGCCACCGGTGCCGGGGCGGGCCCGAGCTTCGGTTCCCTAGCGACGTGTGTAGTGGTCGCCG
>JABCKH010000389.1:0-17167 GCA_018851285.1 Lyophyllum semitale | reverse complement strand
GAGAGTGGCGACATGCGTCCAAGTCGGTTTCTCGACTTCGTCCCACGACGTCTCCCCAAAGAGGTCTTTTCGTTCGAAAAGGTATTGAATGAACCATGGTCTGACATGTAGACGTCGAACACGGCTCGCGATGATAGAAGGACATCTGAACCCATATCTAGCTTCAGGAATAATTATCGAACAGATTCACAATTATGTACTGAAGTCGTTCCAAATATCTGATCAGCCGTTTGTCCAGTATAACCCACTCGATCGTGTTGTAACGCGCGTCTAGAACAATGTTAAAGAAGGCTCGGTTCACAGATGTCAGTTTTACGAGTTCTGATCGTGGAATATGGTGTGAAATGAGGACCCAAACATCTTCTGGGAGGTTTTGCATGTCGAGAGGTTTACCGTAACGCATTGCAGGACAAACCAGTTATTCAACTTCTTAGCACAGCTTGGGCAGGTACTACGTGGCGATGTCGACGTGTCCCCAGCACAGAGAATTTTGGACTTGAAAGTCCCAATACCAAGCGTCACCTTGAACTTGAGATGCACAGCCGTCAAGCATTAGGAGTCCGTTCTGAGGTTGTTCTGAGGAGTCCAGTCTCGAATAGAATCAAAATAGAATGGCCGTTGAACTTGAAGCCGGGCCGCTAAGCCGACTAAGTAATGCTTGCTTGGCACCACCCTAAGAAATCAACAACTTCATACAATTTGTTTTCTGCTTTCGCCACCAGACTCGTTTCTTCCTTTATGCTCCGATCCCTCTCTCCCATTCCACCATGCATGCGTCGCGCAATATCTAGGCTCTACGCCACTACTTCCACGCCACAGCAGAATCGATATGATGGTACGACTCCGTTATACCTATTCCACGGCAAAGTCTGACCCAATCGTTTTCGACAGTCTGTATAATTGGAGGCGGCCATGCTGGCTGTGAGGCAGCCGCAGGTGCTGCACGGACGGGCGCGCGGACAGTTCTACTAACGCAGAAGCTCGAAACAATCGGGGAGCTTTCATGCAACCCGTCAATTGGAGGCGTCGGTAAGGGCACGCTGGTGCGCGAGGTGGACGCGTTGGATGGGATTATGGGCCGGGTCGCTGGTGGGTTTTATCATCATATTTCTCAGAAATTTCGTTCATAGACAGTCTCACATAGATAAAGCGGGAATACAGTTCCACATACTGAATCGGTCTAAGGGAGCCGCGGTCTGGGTACGTTCTCCTCGTCATGTCATTCTTTCGCGACGAATTTATTTAAATGTGGGCGGCAGGGACCACGGGCACAGATAGACCGCAAGCTTTATAAGCGAAACATGCAAGAAGTTTTGTACAACTACCCGAACCTATCTATCCGAGCAGGCAGCGTTTTCGATCTTGTTTTTGACCACTCGGACCTGTCGATATCAGACCGCTGGGGCAAAATTGTCGGAGTCAAACTCGGTACGCCCTTTATAGAAACTCTACAGCTTTGGATTCCCGTTTAACTCTTGCGACAGATTCGGGCGATGTTATCCACTGTTCCCAAGTCGTCGTGTGCACGGGAACGTTCCTTTCTGGGGAAATACACATAGGTAAGTAAGCTCTTCGCTTATTCGGACCTTTGACCAACGGATTTGTGCAGGCCTGAAGAGATTCCCTGCCGGTCGCCTGAACGATGCACCATCAATCGGTCTCTCAGCTTCCCTGAACAACGCAGGATTCAAACTCGGGCGATTGCAAACTGGCACACCCGCGCGGTTAGATGGAAACACTATCGACTTCAGTGGCATGGATAAGCAGGAGGGGGATGTGGTTCCGTCGCCGTTCAGCTACATGCACCGTGAAGTCCCTAATGCGGTGTGCATGGAGTTCACACACCTTAGTTGTTGCATGGGTATCTAATGCACATCTTTCACCAGGCTAATCAAGTGGCGTGCTACCAAACACGCACGACCCCCACAACGCATAAGATCATTCGAGACAACCTCCATCACAGTGTGCATATTCAGGAAACGAAGAAAGGTCGTTTCACCTTACACCTAAGCTTTGCACCTCATTATTGACTTCGACCTCCTAGGTCCGCGCTACTGCCCCTCTTTGGAAGCTAAGGTCATCCGCTTCGCACACAAAGAGCACCATAACGTCTGGCTGGAGCCCGAGGGCTACGACTCAGGTACCCACCTCAACAAAGACCAAGACAAACCTGACTCCTTTCCAGACATCATCTATCCGAACGGTATCTCGTGCAGCATGCCCGAGGAGCTGCAGGAGCCGATGATACGCACTATCCCGGGTTTGGAGAATGTGAAGATGGTGCGGCTGGCGTATGGTGTCGAATATGACCATGTGGATGCGCGCGAGTTGGGGCGTGAGTGGCTGCTCTCCTACCCTTCCTTTCCTGCTTAATATATTCATGTGCTCGTACTCACAGCGACACTGGAGACGAAGCGGATCAAGGCGAGCAACTTTCCACCGTACCCACCATCACGCTAACTCTTGCTCACCTGTCCTTCTAACAGGGCCTCTTCCTTGCCGGTCAGATCAACGGCACAACGGGCTATGAAGAAGCCGCAGCGCAGGGCGTAGTGGCAGGCATCAACGCGGGCCTAGCGGCACTCTACCGACCGCCGATGATCCTCACGCGCGCAGACGGCTTCACGGGCGTGATGATCGACGATCTTATCGTCAAGGGTGCGGAGGAACCCTGTGTGTTGCATTCAACCTCCTCTTATGCTTGGCTGACTGGCATGGATCGATGCAGACCGGATGTTCACGTCGCGCTCGGAATACCGTATGACGATCCGGAGCGACAATGCGGATCTGCGGCTCACGGAGAAAGGTACGTTCCGTTTCCTTTTTCGATTTCGTTCGAGTACTCATGGACTTCCGTGCAGGACGTACGGCGGGCGTGGTGTCCGACTGGCGGTGGGCGCAGTTCGAGGGCGTGCGCAGGAATATTGAAGATACAACCGCACTGCTTAGGTCAATCAAGCTCAGCCCACAGGTGCGTATCTCGTGTCCCTCCTTTTTGGGTTGCTACTGGTGTTAATATGCGGTAGGGTTGGCGCGTGCATGGGTTCACCGTGCAGAGTGATGGGGTACTCCGGAGGTGCGTAACTTCTCTATTCGGTCCATGTGGGCCATTGAAACTGATGTTGGCGTGGTAGTGCGTTCGATATGCTACGCTACCCGGGAATTAGAGCCGCAGACCTGAGGCAAGCCATCCCAGCGCTTGTTAATGTGGACGATTACGTATTGTCGCGGGTGGATGTCGACGGTGAGTGTCCCGTACCCTCCTGGCTCCTTTATTCCCTTCACTCTCCCTCATTTGAACCTTGATGCTGATACTAGTATTCAACCAGGTCAATACTCGGCGCATCTGTTTCGCCAGGAGGCCGACCTGCGTATGTTCATGGAGGACGAGACGCTCACGCTCGACCCACATATGGACTACACGGCCGTTACGGGATTGAGCTCGGAGGTCCGCGAGCGGCTCGGCGTTGTGAGACCGACTACCATCGTGCGTGTACTTCCTTGATTTCCCTTGCGATGAGTAGTAGCGATGCGTGTTCCTTTCTTTTCGCATGCGCCTCTAATTCGGATGCCTAATTCCGTCTCATCCGCCTTCCCTTTCTATTTTTCTTCATTCGTCACGACGCAACTCTTACCATCGATTTTCGTTCTTTTTACAGGGAGCAGCTAAGCGTATGGAGGGCATGACCCCCGCTTCAATCGTCGCACTTCTTCGGCACGCTAAACGCACATATCGTGGCTCTATGGGTGTGGAGCCGACCGCGATGGCTACGAGCTAGTGTATAAAAGGGGGCACAGAAATGAATGTTGGACATCCGTCGTTTTCACGTACAGAAGGACGTCAGTCTCGGGATGACGGGATTGCCTTAAACATCTCTACCCCTCCGCGTCACGGACACTCAGCCTTCTGCAATCCTTATGACAGTGTTCCTATCTGTTATCATGACTGCCATGCCTTGAAAATTGTTGGCTGTTCTGCTGGGGCCGCCTTGGCGATCGAGCGATTTGGCAGTAGTACGTCAAGTTACGAGTGTGCAATGTACATGCTCCTAACATTACATAACTGCTCAATTAGCTCAATGATGCATCGAGCCGAAATTCAAGAACACACAGGAGAGGACTCCCTCTACTCCACCATACTTACTTCGTAAAGCCGCATGGCCAAAACACCCTGCGCAGGGCAAGGAACGTTTCGACATTTTGCAGATCACTGAAACTTGACCATCTGGATCCCCGATCTTCGAGGAAACGTAGACGATAGACGGAATGCTACCTCCCTACATTCCCGCCGTTTATAGCATGTTTGACTGTCAGACCTATATCGAATTTACTATATGTTCCCCCTTTAGCTCGCTGGCTGCTCTCCTCAAGTACCCCAATTCCCGTTATCTACCTCATGGTCGAAACAACCCCCAGCGCTGGCACGACCTTCGTGCTTCCCGACCTCATATCATCCTGCCCTTTCCAAGTCATGTATCATCGGAATGGGGACGTCATCGGGGACGCCTCGGACAAATGGCTAGACGAGGCATGTGCAAACCTCACGGAAGAACAGCGTCGCAAGATCTACATGACGCAGGGCGGCAAGTTGGGTGCATACGCATACCCGTACTCCGACAATGGACACCTTCGCGTCCCCGCCGATTGCTTGAACATCCTGTTCCACCTGGATGATATCTCAGACGAGATGCTGAAAAACCAAACCGAAATGCTCGCTGATGCTGTCATGAATGCGATGTGGTTCCCTGACTTTTATCGTCCAACTCAGTGCAATGGGAAGGAGCAACCAGAGCAGGAGATTGCGACGGCCGCATTATGTCGAGAGTGAGTGCCGTGCTTAGTGTCGCAGGGATAACTTGCTTATGTCTCTCTAGGTTCTGGACACGCTTCATCCAAGGTGCTAAGCCCAATACCCGAGCGCGATTACTTGAGCATATGGACATGTTCCTTGCGGCGGCTCACATCGAAGGCCAGAACCGCCGCAATGGGGTGATCCTTGACCTGGATGCGTGCATCGAACATCGCCGTCATGTCAGCGCCAACAGAGTGATGTTTGACTGCGTAGAGTATGCTCTTGGGATTGAACTCCCGGACTTTATTGCCAGCGACCCAACCGTGAAGGCGCTAAACGATGGTGCTAACGACCTCGTAGGATGGGACAATGTATGTGGCAAACGTTCTTCGTTTACTGGACATTCCCAATCCCGGGCCTTGTTCTAGGACATAGCGTCGTATAACGTGGAGCAGGCTAGGGGACATACGAGTAATCTTGTCAGTGTCCTGATGGAACAATATGGCATGGATCTCCAGACAGCCATTGACCATGCGGGCGACCTTCGTAACCAGGCGCTCGATAAGTTTTGCCGGAATAAAACCAAAGTGCCTTCCTGGAGCCCGAAGGTCGATCAGGATGTGGCAGCATACATTCGTGGTCTGGAATTCTGCGTCTCGGGTAACCTTCACTGGAGCTTCGCAACGGGACGGTACTTTGGAAAGCAAGGCGCGCAGGTAAAAGAAACGCGCGTTGTCACGCTTTTGCCAAAGCTTGTGCCTCAGAACGTGGCATAACTGAGGTGCGTTATTAGCGACAGCAGAAACTAAGGTTTATCATATTCTAGTGTAAAACTAATATATCACTCCTCATGCCAGTCCTACTGTACATACGCGGCCTTGTTATAAATTGCTTCCGCGGGATTCTGTTTATCTCCAACCTAACTTTCAAGTCCCTTCATTAGGAACGTGATAAGGAAAAGTTACTCTAAGCTTAGTATCACTACTAATTACTATACGGAGACGCCGTTCGCGCCAACCAAAGTATCTCCTTACAGCAGCCCTATACATCGTAAGAAACTCGATCGCTCCTGGTCACCCAGTCAGAAATCCCACTCCTCATCCCGAAGCACCTTCAATTGATGAGAAGATTTCTAGGGAAGAAGCGCGTGCGCATGTTGTAGTAGCAGGTAAATTTCGCCCGGCGGGTATGACGGCAGCGTCGGCCGACAGTTCAATCCAACAGACACTAAACAGCGGGGTCGGCGATATACGAGCGCCACAGGTACCACGCCATAATGCGGTCGTTCTTTTTGAGCTTCACGCCGGCTTCAGGAAGATCCTAGGCGTCGAGCTCGGCCTGGAGAGTGCTGTGGACAGTGGAGCCCCTTGATTATTGAGGTGCCGGCACTCACGCTCGTCCCACTGTGACTGTGCCGCATCTGATCCGAAAGTTACTTGCGCCTCTGCTGCATTTTTTCCGCTCTTCACCCACTCCGGAAAAGTCCTTGCTCGTCGTTCATTGCATCTCATCGCTATTGCATGTACGAACTCACCTGTGACTGATAACCTCTGCTAGTCACCATGTCGCAGATCAAGTCTGTCATTCTCGCCGACGATAGACCCGCCAACCTACCCCTTCCCGAGAACATTGTGCAACTGTGCCGAGACGCCGGGTATGACGTCCGCGGGATTCCCATGATCGACGAGTCTCGCGGGGTTGCCTCTGCCTGGGTCAAGTACGGTCTGTCCGAGTCGGTGGCGATGGGCGAGGCTCTCACACAGGACTGGGTCGGGCAAGTCCTTAACGCCAGCCCCGATGCCGCCGTGCGAATCCCTAAGGTCTATCATGCTTTCGAACACGGTGTCTTTGGCTATATCGTCATGGAGTAGCATCGATGGTGTAGAATGCGACGACTCCGACGCTCTGCAGGTCGCTGCTGCCGTGGAGTGTCTTATCCGCGTCAAAGGTCCGACCACTACACCCGGAGGTCCCATCAAGCACTGCTTCTTTGTCGAATGGAGATCTTCCGTTACGTACAACACGGTCCAAGCGTTGGAGAAACACGTGAATGGAGTAAGGATGTATCATTCTTTCCATACGCCTTGCTGACTCGGGGGAATGTCAGATTCTCGCAAACATGGGTGTGACCCAACGGGTCAGCTTTAGTGATGAAGTCCGCGATGGCCTATGTCTTTGCCCCTGCGACATAAATCGTACCAACTTCAAGAAAATTCTCCAGGGTAAGATCGTAGCACTCGACTTTGGCGCTACGTGTTTCTTGCCCCCCTCCTTCTTCGCCTTCGCAATGGCTATGGGAGACAATTTCACTCGGCGGGTGGCCCGGTATGTCGAGTATCCGGCATCGGCGAATCTCAACGCGATGCTGGATGCCTCCTACTACTTGGTTCCGTTCGGTACAAACAATATTGGTGAACAAATAAGTGCTTCGTCCCATCATGTAGACTGATCTCAAGGCTGGACAGGTGTTCCGCGCGAGCTCAAGCCCAAGCGAAACTAGCACACAATCGTCTTGGAAGATCTACTCGCCATGGATCTGTTTATGTCCTTGCCGTATAATGTCTATTCGGGCCTGCTTTGCACGTTCACGATCTCCAATGTACAGCCACACAAGTGTACTGTACAAGGCTAGCATATAGTATTTATGTCGAATTGACAATTCCAATGGATGGCTGACTCTGGTGGCGAAGTGCATAGACTATGAATAAAAGGGTCTAGCGGTTAGCAGCGGCGCCACGAACGTGAATTATTCAAGGCTTCTACCTCCCCCGCTAGATTTAAACTAGCTAGGGTCAGTCTTAACCAACGAAAATCTGTATGCGGCTGCGAGTCGCGACCCCGATGTCGGTAGCCTCGGAATGGCGAGGGCGGGAACCAAAGGTTTCGTCGCGAGCAGATATTTCAAGCCGTCGGTGGCGATTTATAAATTATTGGTGCCTGGACCCACTGGCAGAAACTCGACGACGCATATTTTACGGTGTCTGGGACGAACCTGTGCCTCGATCCAAATCACAGACACCGCCATTTAGCAGAGACAAAGTTGGATTCTTTCCTCTAGACACTGCACATCTAGAGAGTTGACCAAAGCGCGCCAACTTGCTTGTTCTTTAGCGTCAGAATGGAGTAGTATTAGTAGTACAAGGCCGAGAGGAGCCTGGATATTATGCCCACCATCGAACGGAAGCTCGCCAAGCTCACTAGGTGACGCTCTGGTTTTTATTCGTGCGTGTATACCATACATGCTGCATCTGAAGGAGGTTTCCTAATCCAACAGTTCAGCGGCGGCAATACCCGGATTCCGAATTCCGAAACCGAAGGGACCACGGTGAACACGTCGACCGTCTGTAATCTCGAGTTTACTCCGATGGAATCGTTGAGTACATATGTCCAGGAGCTTGCTGAGGGAAGAATCGTACGTGCTTGTTGTCTTTGGTTCTAGCCCTGTTACCAACTCCTATCGGTCTAGGACTTTGCGGGGCAGGCGCTGGTGGACACCATTGCACGGTTTATGCTGATTGGGACGACGGTGAGTGTCTAATTAGAAGCCATCTTGACACAACTAACTTGGGTCCACAGATAATTTCCTTCATTGTCGGCTTCGCATTGCAGTCCCTCTACATGACCTTTGCCGTCTTTGGCGCATCGACACTCCTGCTCGCCTTGGTGAGTTGCATTTCCCCTTCGCTCGGTCTGAGACGGCCAATTGTTGTCGCGCAGATTGTGCTGCCACCATGGCCAATGTTCAACGCACACCCTGTAAAGTGGCTGCCTCCCGTGAGCAAGCTCAAGGAGAGTAGTAGTTTTTAGATGATACCAGTGTTGTATAATTTATTAGTTAGTTCACGGGGGCCGAATGCAGGGGCAGAATAGGATAAAATTGGCTCAAAAAAAGTTGGATATTAGTGATGGCGATGTCAGGCCGGAGCTGAGTACATTCTCCCACAATTAACCACCACATCCATACCGTCGTCGTTGTCGTCGTCGTCGTGCAAGATGAGCACGTACCCGACTTCACTGGCGCCGCAGCTGAACCAAGTCCCTGAAGACGGCGTGGCGACGCCCTCTCAGGGAGGGATGATCGGCGGCCACGAGTTTGATCTGCCCATATCCCAACCACCAGCTTCCGTCGCCGTGCCACGCCCAAACTCCTCTGGCCACAAGCCACGGCCGCTCTCCATGCCGCCCCCACTACCCCACCACCCCACCCCCGTCCCTTCAACCAACAACAGCTCCAGCGACAGAGACCGTTCACGCGAGACGACCTCGGCGAGGAGAACATCTAGCCGCCCCAGCCGCACAAACAGGCTTTTGGGTGACTACACGCTCAGCAAGACACTCGGCGCTGGCAGCATGGGCAAGGTCAAGCTCGCCACTCACAACGTCACAGGCGAAAAGGTCCGTGCTGCGTCTGTGGCCGTGTCCGTTGTTACTCATCACCCCGCAGCTCGCCGTCAAGATTTTGCCCCGCACCCACCCGGGCACGCCCCCAGCGGTCAACGGCACAACGACAGATTCTGCAGCAAAACAGGCCTCCAAGGATGCCTCCAAGGAAATCCGCACCCTACGTGAAGCTGCCCTCTCCATGCTCCTCCACCACCCGTATATCTGCGGCATGCGCGAGATGATCGTCCACCAGCACCACTACTACATGGTATTCGAGTATGTCAACGGTGGCCAGATGCTCGACTATATCATTGCCCACGGCCGCCTCCGCGAGCGCGTTGCCCGCAAGTTTGCACGCCAGATCGGCAGCGCCCTCGAGTACTGCCACCGCAACAACGTCGTCCACCGCGGTTAGTTCTGCTCATTATCCTTGCTAACGGCCACTCATGTATTATCCTTAGACCTGAAGATTGAAAACATCCTCATCTCCCAGACTGGCAACATCAAAATAATCGACTTTGGCCTCTCTAACCTCTTCGACCCCGTTCACCGTCTCTCCACCTTTTGCGGCTCCCTCTACTTTGCCGCACCCGAGCTTCTTAACGCCAAGGTTTACACCGGCCCAGAGGTCGACGTCTGGAGCTTCGGTGTCGTCCTCTACGTCCTCGTCTGCGGCAAAGTCCCCTTTGACGACCAAAGCATGCCCGCCCTCCACGCAAAGATCAAACGCGGGCTCGTAGAGTACCCAGTCTGGCTCAGCGCCGGTACGTCCCCCCTTCGTCCCCAGAGCCTACTTACTAACCCCACCAAAAACAGAATGCAAACACCTCCTCGCACGCATGCTCGTCACGAATCCCGCCGCGCGGGCCCCCCTCTCCGAGGTCCTCGCACACCCCTGGATGGTGCGCAGCTTCAACGGCCCCCCGGACCCGCACATGCTCCACCGTGAGCCGCTCCGCGCGGACGAGCTCGACCGCCAGGTCATCCGCGGCATGCAGGGTTTCGAGTTCGGCTCCGAAGATGAGATTGAGCGGAAGCTCGTCGCGGTGCTCGAGAGCGACACCTATGCCCGTGCCGTGCAGCACTGGGAGCGCAGGCGCACCGGTGCGCTTAACGGCAGCGGCTCCGTCTCGGCGCTCTCCGCTCCCAACGCCAATAACAACAACAATGGCAACAACAACAACAACAACGGCCACCGGTGGGGCGAGTTCTCGAATTCGAGCCTTGCCATTTCGTTTGATGGGGCGTCGTCCTCTGGTGGGAAGACGGACCCCCCGCCGACGCCGTCGAAGAAGGGGTCCAAGCGGTTCTCTGGGTTCGACTTTTATCGCCGCAAGCTGTTCGCGCCCGCCTCGAGCTCCGCACCGTCGTCCCCGCCTGGCAGTCCGCACACCGCGGACGCACAAAGGGACAGGGATCGAGAGCCGCCGGACCCGACGAGCGGGTTCCATCCGCTTGTGGCGATGTATTATCTGGCGAGGGAGAAGATGGAGAGGGAGAGGGTGTATGGCCCGGGCGGGTTTGCGAGTTCGCAGTTGAGTGTGCAGGAGCCTGGGGTGGGTGGAGGGCATCCGAATGCGGAGGATGCAGCGACGGCGCAGGGGCTCCATCATGGTGAGCGAGAGAGGGAGGAGAAGGAGGGGCTGGGGGAGAAGGAGAGAGGCGCGAATTATAGCATGCCGCTGCCGCGCTTGCCTGCACCAGAGACGTCGCACTATTCGGGGATGTCGTATGATACGACGCCGGCACCGACGCCGACGAGTCCGGGCTTTGCGCATGTGCAGAAGCAGCAGCTGCATGCGCAGCCAAGGCCGCGTGACGCGGGGCTGCCGCCGCCGTCGCCGTCTGCTGCCCTCCCACGTACGCCTGTGGAGGGGAGGGAGATGGAGAGAGAGAGTTTGACGGTGGGGAAGACTCCGAGGAGCGCGAGTGGGATGCCGAGGGCGCCGCCTGCGAGCACGCATAGACGGAGCCATTCGATGAGCCAGCGGCCGACGGTGCTTGCGAGGGGGTGGGGCGGGATGTTTGGTACTGGTGCGGGACAGGTGCAAGTGTCGGAGCATGGGGTGCCGATGAGGATTGACCCTACTGCGTGGGGGGTTGGGGAGGGGCCGAGGACGGTGGGGCCTGAGGTGTCGACGTTTGTGGAGAGGGAGAAGGAGGTGGAGGTGGAGCGGGAGAAGGTGGAAGTGGAGGAGAAGGTGAAGGTGAAGGAAGAGGAGGAGGAGGATGAGAAAGAGAAGGAGAAAGAAAAAGAGAGAGAGAGGGAGGTGGAGCATGGCCCGTTGTCGGCGGGCGCGACGCTCGTGCGCAAGTTCGGGAGCCTGCTCGTCGGCGGCCGGGACGACGGGAGTCGGAGACACCACCAAGGGACCGTTGGGAAACGCGGGACGATCCTCGCGGGGCTCGGGCAGTCGCCACGGCCGTCGGGGGAACATGGAGAGGCCTATGACGAGAAGAGTGGGGAACGGGAGAAGGAGAAGGAGGGGCGGGAGAGCGGTGACTCGCAGGGCAAAGCGCACGCAAAGTCGGTGGTGCATAGCCTGAGCCAGCCGTTGGGGAGTGTGCACCGGCGGGCGGCGACGGTCCTGGATCCGCAGGGGCGGGCGACACGGCATTCGCGGAGGAGCAGCACCGGTGCGGCGTTGATGGGTGCTGGGGGTGGGGCGGCGGACGGGGGTGTGAGCACTGGTGGGCGGAATCGAAGGCCGTCGACGGGGTGTAGTGCTGGTGGGCGGCCGTTGGCTGATAGGCTGTTCAATAGAGGGGGCGAGGGGGACATGGCGGAGAAAAGAGAGGAGGAGGAGGAGGAGGGGCGGCCAGGGACGGCGGTGCCGAGATCTGCGGTGGGGGCCCATGCAGATGAGGAGGAGGGCTTCAAGGAGGAAGACGAGAGGCATCATAATGAGAAGGACTTTAAGCCTGTGTTTCTCAAGGGGCTGTTTAGGTTTGTCTTTTTTTGTTTCCTGCTTTGGTCTTGGTATGCAGGGCTAATGATACGTTTTTCTTGTAGTGTGGCGACGACGTCGACGAAATCACCGCCTGTGATCAAGGCGGACATTCGGCGCGTGCTCGACCGCATGCAGGTGCAGTACCGGGAGACGAAGGGCGGCTTCGAGTGCATACACCTCCCATCCATCGACATGTCTTCCGTCGACACCCCGACACTCCGAGGGCACCACCAGCAGACGACATCGACAGCTTCTGGCGAGCCGACTGGGACTGCGGTGTCGAACCACCGTCCAACGATCGTCAAGAAGGTATCCAAGCTGTCCTTTGGCACGAGGCGCGAGAAGGGCAAGGACCGAGACCGCGAACAGTCGGTGTCGATGGATAAAAACCGAGGTGGTGGAACGGAGCAGCCCGGCCGACCGTCAGGCGGGACGACTCTGACCGCTACCCCGAGCGGCTCGTCGTCCTTCTTCAACGTCTCCCCCAACCACACTGCCTTCTCGGACCAACAGCAGCAGCAAAATGGACTAACAACAGTCCCATCGCATGAGATTGAGGTCACGCCGCCGCCAGGCACTGGCACTGGCACGTCGCCGAGGACAAAAGTGCTCCCGCCGATACCCCGCGACTTTGGTGCCAGGGCGCCGTCGCCGATGACTGCGAGGAGCCCGAGCCCGATGCCCACGGGCGAGGTGAACCGGGAGGTGTTTGAAAGCATGGGCAACAATACCCTGAGTGTCCGTTTTGAAATTAACATCGTAAAGGTATGTGTTCCTGCTTCCACTTGTTAATGTTGACAACAGACTGATGAATTCAACGCTAGGTGCCCTGGCTTCCACTGCATGGAATCCAGTTCCGCCGGGCGAGCGGGGACGGGTGGCAGTACCAGATGCTTGCGCGACGCGTTTTGACGGAACTCAAATTATGAACAACTTATGATATATATCTTTTTACCCCCCACCTCTCCTCACCTATATCTGACGACTCCTCGCGCATGTTTTTTCTGCACGCCCGCCCGCCCCTACATCTAATATCCCCGTCTTCCGCTTACAGTTGCTCGTTTCTATCTGCTTGCGAAACGAATCCTATTCAACTAGTCCCGTTTTCCTTTTTCGATACTGCTGGTCTGACGTAAAGTACTGTTTTTTTTCCTACTTTCTTTCCGTTCGTTTTGCTTTCTCTATATGTCGGTACGCTCCTTTGGGTCTCTCTGTATAAAGCTATAATGACTGCCTGGGTTAATGAACATGGAGAGTTTTCTCGATCCCTGCCCTGACGTACACAGCGGTGACAGCAGGTTCCTGGAACGTGTTTCTAAAATGCAGCCTAGTTAGAGAAGATAATCAAGGCCTTCCATCAAGCTTCCATTTGCCAGTGACCTGCTGCCTTGTCGTTGCCTATAAGGACAGTATAGGACGGACACTTCCGACAACTCGACTCGTCGAGGTCAACTCCTGCGTTCTATTCCCCTCTAACTATCGTATGGCCCAATTACAAGAATGAGCAAATCCTCACATGTATCATCACAAGAGCCTCTGCCAGCACGGTCCGACGATAATGAGCGGGATTTCCTGCCAAGACAAACAGCTGCAAGGCTGATCGGAAAGCTCACAGTTTGGCTCCTCTTATTACTCTTCGTGTACTCGTCCTACTTATCACTCTCTCACCGGTCTATACAAATACATTCATCAATCGCCGTGAAGGACACAAAGCAGACTCCGTTGACCAAGACAATCATCGCGGAAGGCCACTGACGATCGTATGTCGGAACTCCTGCAAGACGACAATCAGGCGAGGTAAGGCTCTATGAAGCTGGCAGACCCGTCGCGAAGCTCACCAAACTTTTGATTAGAAAAAGAACGTGGCCAAATAGCCAAGAGCCCCAGAAATTGCCCCTCCAACGGCTACAAAGAAAGCGGGTACGGCCATGCCCCCCATCGCCACACCCTGTGCGAGTGCGAATAACGAGCCGGCAGCCACATTGCCGATCCCGGCTTGGATCGCCGCTGCAATTGAACCTGGGTTGCGTCCTCGTTGGTGAGGGAAAGCCAGGTCTGAATATAACTGTATGCTGACCTGCTACGGGTCCAGCGGCTCCGAATCCCACTAGTACTAGGAGCAACGGGGCGACCACAGGAGTGATAACTGCCCCTATAACTATAGCTACCGTCACTATGAGTGCTGTAATAATCTTCAAAGTTCGGTTGTTGGTTGCGTAAGTGCTTGAAATCTATGGTCACTCACTGGTAAATTCAATAACAGTTAACATCTGATACGCAAGGGACTGCAGTACCGTGAGGAAGACATACCCATATTATTTAAGAAAACTGGTTTGAGTGATTGGAAGCGATGTACCGTACGTGGGGTCGATGCGATACGAGGTAAGCTGAGGTTGCTAGCAGCTTGAGGGCTTTAAAGTATCCTCTCGGGCGTGTGAAAAGAACGAGGGCCTTATGTATTTTTTCGGGCGCTAAAAAAAAGCCAAGTTAGCAGGAAAAAGCGGGTAGGATCATTTTGTTCAGCCCCATCCAGATGAGAGGTCCGTCGAGGATACTTGGTCTCCCACACGTTTCGTGACGTTTCCCTACAATGGCGAAACCCTGACAGTTTCACTTTAACCTTCCTTCGCCTCCCTGCTGGGAATGTGTATGACTAGAAATGCGGGGAAAACACAGAGTACAAAGGCGGACGTGCGCACAAACATGTGGTCCAACAAGCACAACTTTTGCACCAACTCAAAGCCTCTGGAGACCGACTCGCTGAAGCGAACACCTTCGCGGAGTTTGATCTACCAGATTCAAAATATCATAAATATGGCAACAGCTCTTTCACATTATCCCGCTGCCGAGTCGCTGTCAAGATTTGCCCCGCTGGTCAAGTTAGAGTACGTCAAGAACGGCTAGATGTGCGACTACATCATCGCTCACGACCGCCTCCGGGAGCGCGTCGCTTGCAGCTTTGCATGCCAGATCAGCAACGCCTTCGAGTGCCGCCACGGAATATTGTTGTGCATCGCGGCCACCACCAGCAGACGACGTCCAGCAGGTCCAGCGAACCTCATGGCCGCTCCACCCTTTTCGACCCCATCAAGCGCCTCTCCAACCTTGTCGACTCCATCGAGCGCCTCTTCACCCTTCGTGGCTCCCTCTACTTTGCTGCCCCTGAGCTCCTGAACAAGGCAAAGATCTACCTTGGCCTTGAGGTTGACGTCTGGAGCTTCAGCGTTGTCCTCTACGTCCTCGTCTGTGGAAAAGTACCCTTTGACGACTACGATATGCCCACCCTTCGCGCAAAGATCAAACGCGGGCTCGTAGAATACCCCGTCTGGCTCAGCACCGGTGCGTCCCCTCCACATAAAACTAAACCGCGCTTACTGACATGCCAACAGAATGCAAAGACCTCCTCGCGCGCATGCTCGTCACGAACCCCGCCGCGCGTGCGGCGCTCGTCGAGGTCATGGCGCACCCCTGGATGGTGCGCGACTTCAGTGGACCCCCGGACCCGCACACACTCCACCGCGAGCCCCTCCGTGCGGACCACCTAGATCGCGAGGTCATCCGCGGCATGCAGGGCTTCGAGTTTGGCTCCGAGGACGAAATCGAGCGCAAACTCGAAGTAGTGCTTGAGAGCGACGCCTACGTCCGCGCCGTGCAGCACTGGGAGTCCGGGCACACGCTCGACGGCGCGTTCAGCTGGCAATCTCCTTCCCACCTACATGATAAAAATAGTAGCACACATGAGTTTCCAAACTTCAGTCCCTCGTTGAACGCCCCTCCCCCAGAAAGCAATGCGCCGAAGAAATTGAAGCGTCTATTGGACCTTGACTTTTACCGCCACAGGCTCTTCCCGCCGGCGTCGTCCTTGCACGAGACTACACCGTCGCACTCGCTGCCTTCCCAGATCGTAGATATCGCGCAGAAACACGATCCCCGGGACCCCACAAGGGGCTTCCATCCGCTGGTGTCGATGTATTACCTGGCAAGGGAGAAGCGGGAGCGGGAGCGATTGTATCCTGGACGCTTTACGAGTTCACAGTCGAGCATCATGGAGAAGGGTGCGAATGAGAGAGATGGAGAGAAGACCTTCCAACCACTTTCAGTTATAACTTGCTGTACTAGACTTCTCCCGTTGGTACCCAGCAGGATCCTGGGACTTAAATGTCCACGTTATCGCTCTCCGTGAACCCGTCCTACCCACCACTCCTGCTGTCTTCAATATAGCCTGGTTCGAGTCTAACTTTTGAGAACATCAACCGCGTTCGCCGGTCTTCATGGCCGCCGCGCAGGCCATCAGCAAATTTGTGAAAAAGCGCTGGACCCTTGCGAGAAGTCACATGGCTTGGAGTGATCGACAAATCAAGATAAGGAACTCATCTCGCGTGGCCAGATTGGCAAGGGTTCGATAAAGCCTTGTAAGGCACGCACAATATTGCAACGATTCTGCAAGGTGTGCAGGAGTACTGCACCTGACCGGGTAATGGGTCAGGCGATCAAAAAACTTATACCCCGAGATTTGAGGTTCGGATTTCGTTCTTTGGACACCTCCAACCTCTGTATATATGAGATTTGAATAGCTGGTCGAAGTATTAGATTTTTATGATAGCGGGAGTTTGAGATACGAATTTTTCTTTCGAGAAAGTGCCTGTTCGACCAAATGATGGGGTAATGGGTCAGCCCTCGGCAACTGCCGTAGGGCGTGATTGTGTAGCAATGGCTCGCGCGCTTTTCATCTGAACAAGCCCAATTACCACCTCCCTACTTCAGCTCTGGGTGTATTGGCTATATATCAGTGTTTTTAATGTCCGCATCAACGTCGTGGAGCAAGTTCGCTGCAGGAGGAGTTGTTGAGCCTTCTCTGGGATGGTTCTAAAGTGGTCGAGGTAGTTTTTATGGGGCCACATAAACAGGCGTTAGCAGGTCTATAGAAAATTAGAAAAATCATTACGATGCACCTAACATGATCTAAAAGGTTGGGATACATTGCTACAGGAGTATTGGGGCAGACAGACATGGTGTTGGTGAATGAGGAGGTAGAGGATTG